>JAQFZT010000768.1:0-20507 GCA_034696325.1 Camisiidae sp.
CTGTATGACTACTGTATGACTACTGTATGACTACTGTAACTATTAAACTATTATTAATATAGGAATTGGGATATAAATCAGATGTTGGATATCAAACATTCCTTTATGGCAATGAAACTGATGTCAGAAAATTGTTTCTATTCTTATTAGAAAGACTTCCAAAAGATGATGAAGAAAATAGAATGGCATCCATTGGAACTGGTCTTAACACCAATAATATAATTACTCAAATCAAAAGATTACAAATCAATACTATTTGGCTGCCATTCATGCCATTGATCACAGATGAGACTCAATCGCCACTTAACAGTCAAACCAATATCTGGTCACTCAATATAAATGTTTCAAAAGTATTAAGTGTTAAATCTGTTGTTATGTCAAGAGTGGCGCCCAATCGACGCAAATATTATGACTTATCTCTCAAACTGCCAAATAGTTTGCCATCAATTATTGAATGGAATTGTTTGCTATTGAATGAAACGAATCACAATCAATTGATAACCAAATCCAAAAAAGTGACCATTCAAACAATAAATCAAACAATAAGTCAAACCAATCAAATTTTGAATGTTGCCAATGTTGCCAATGTTGCCAACGTTACCAATCAAGACTATATTGACGGATCTCTTCTGTCTATTATTTTTCAGAATCAAGATAAACAAATGGACCCTTTAGTCCAAAATAATGATTTCGTTGAACAAAGTGAAAAAAATAAACAATTCAATAAAGAAGAAAAAGCTAATCTCATAATTGAAGAGTTGGACAGAGACTTGAAAAGTTATGAACAAGAAATAGCAAATCATAAATGTTTGGAAAATAAATTTAAAAAATACCAAAATTGTTTGAAACAAGAATCTAATCGTCTTCGAGAACTTGAAGCTAATGATAAAACACATCGAGAATTAATGTCAGAAATAGATGAAGTGAAAGAAGATATCGAGAAAATGTCACAAAAATGGCAACAAATACAAAATGTGTTGTCCAATCGATTCAAACAATTGAAATTTGAATCTGAGGCCAAAAATGAAAGATCGATTGCTCTTCAGAGACAATTAAATGAACTCAAAAAGTCAATCACTGGTAAAGTTAAAGAGATTAAAACTAAAGAATCTTTAATAGAGGAATTGACTGAAAAGTTGCCTCAAGAGTGGCCGCCATCAAGATCTTCATATACCAAACGAATTCTAGAAATTGTGGCCAATGTTAAAAAACAAAATCAAGAAACCAAAAAAGTTTTATTAGAGACCAGAGCTCTACAAAAAGAGATTAATAACTTATCCGGTAAATTGTCCCGAACTTTTACAGTCGCTGACGAAGAAATATTTAAAGTAATTTTTTATTCAGTTGAAACTTAAATAATAGTTAAAATCCATTTGAATGAATTGTTTGTTTGATTAAAGGACGCGAAAACAAATGAGTGGAATCGTAAATGCTATAAACTATTGGCATCGATGCACGAACACTGCGATCAACTTCTTGAAGCGGTTTCTAGTATTGGTTTCATTCTCAGAGAAATTAGACAACTCGAAGAATCTGTAAATAAAACAATAAAACCCTTAACCCATAGATATTGAGTGTTTTGACTTTTGAATATTTCTTAATAATAGGTTGAAACGGAACGGTCGAGAAAGACCTCATCCAATTTGAACAGAATTTTGGCTGATTTGGAACAAATCAAATTAGAAAACCAACAATTGAGTTGAATTAATAAATTGCGTATTAAATAAATGTAATTTATTATTAATATTAATATCATTATGTAATTAATTATTGTTACAGTATATTATTTTTGATGCGAATGATCTTTAGTTACGCCGACAAATGTTTGCGGAAAAAATATTAATTATTCCTTAATAAAAATTTGCGAAATGAGTTCTGATAAATAAGGATATTTGGGTTCAATAATTGTTATTTCACACGATTTAAACTAATAATGAGTTGAGAAGAAAAATAGTTTGGATACTGTAGAAAATACTCTAAAAACCATAAATAAAGCAAAAAAAATTGTCAATTATTAGAATAAAACGCAATGGAATGAAATAGATCTCAAAATTTTAAATATTTTCCTATCATTTGACACAAACTGAATAAAATTCAAAATACTTTAAATATTCTCTTCAATAATAATAATTATAATAAAAATCAATGAGTTAAGAATGTTTGAGGGCAAATATGATAAAAATTACTATAGGTTTGAAAGGTTTCGTCTTTTTGGTTAAGTACGATTGAATCGGATGTCAATGAACAATACTTTTTGCTCTTTGTCTTCAGTCTCATAGTGTCTCATAGTTTTAAATAAACTAATAATACAAATAAAATGTTAAGTTAGACAATACAATAATATTATGGTTAACAACAGTAAAAATAATGCATTCAAAATAATAAAGAATAAAATATTAGATTGCAGTCAATAGCAGTCAATAGTATAGCAATATTTAAGGATAAATGAAATGCAAATAAGTTTTTGTAAATATTGCGAAATAGAATTTAAATACAATTTAAATGCTATTTTCATTAGAAACAGTAAATTAATATTAGTTTTTCTCTATGAAAATAATAAAATCAATGAACAGAGACTGAAATATAGAGAGCAGAACAGGTTTACTAAAAATTATTATTCGATGATTAATGATGAAAAGCTGGCCAAACATTTTCATTGAATTGTCTCCAAATCGGTTGAGTTTAAATAGTGTTCAACAAATAACCAATGATTGAGATATAACACAGATTAATATTATAATCAGTGTTTTAAGTTTGGCGACAATTGGCAATTGTGTCATATAATTGTGTCATATGAGTGTATATTACTTGAAAAGGTGTTAAGGAGTTCAAGGATTTGACTTTATTTTACAAATTAGATTAATATTATTGTGGCTGACTTGAAGATGTGATGGATGGAGCCTATAATACAAAGCAATACAAATCAATACAAAACAATATAAAATTATAATTATATCATTGCATACAATAGTGGAAAGTCTCATCGGGTCTATAGTGATAGCGGTGACGTTTGGATTAGTTTGGCTGGCATTCATGTGTCCGCTATGATGTACACTAACATATTTAGGAGCACTACTACCACTTCCCGCTTCTTCAGATTTTTCTTCTTCGCGTCGTTTAAGACATGCTGTCTTTGGATTTAAATTTCGTTCTAAATTTGGTTCAAATAAGAATTGAATATTTGAGAGTAATTTGAGGAATAAGTCAATTAATTAATAGTAATTTGAAACACAATTGAATGTGTTGTACAATTTGTTGTACAATGTGTTGTGCAGTGCAATACAATGTATGTATGCATTGGTATACCTCTAACTTGTTGCTCTAAACTAGTAATTACATCAACTGCTTGATGAAGAATATTCAATTTGGTCTGTGCTTTGTCACACTTCAGGTGAATCACTACCATTCGACCCAATTCTTTAAATGCTTCGTTTATATCGCGAACACGAATTCTATATCAAATTAAATCAATAATTAATAGATAATCTTTAAATTATTGTTATTCTCATTATTAAAGGTTTCAATTCAGAAAATCTAATCTTCACTAAGATTTAAATCTAGCGAATCATCAGTTGGGGAAAGAATTATTTCATCATTGGTCAACATAATTAATAATCTGTTGAAAAGTCAAACTTCATTTTGAGAATCGATCCCTAGGTTTTAACTTTGATTGAAATATGTTTCTCAGACATCGTATGAAAAGTATTTTCTTGTTATAACAAATAATTGATAACTGAGAAAATGATGGACCGTTGGGATCGATTCAAAATGAACTTCAAATTTAAAATAAATCAATCGAATTGACTAACCGTTCGCGTGCGTTATTTGCTTGTCTCCGTTCTTTTTCGCGCTCAACTTTTATCTCCGGCGGATCGTCTTCATCAGCAGAACTACTACTTTTATTGAATGATAAAATTGCAAATAGTAGTAAAACATTATATGTGCATCAAATGGTCAATAGAATCTTATATAATTGACCTCAATTTGTTTAATGGATGTTAATATATAAACAAATCAAGTTTAGTTATCATAGGGTTTGATTTGGATACAAACCCAACACTGTTCCGCAGGTCAACAGTGTCTGCTCAATGCTCAGACTCAAGATTCAAAGTTGAATGTGGCTCAGGCTAAATGAGCCCAAAACTAAAGGTTTCAATACTATTTTATGTTAAATTGCCTAAATTTACAAAAATGCTTAAACTTTAATTGAAGGGTTGGCTAAAAGGGACAAATCAAGTCTAATCAATTGTTACGGCCCAATGGAGACGTTAACTTTATAAATTATGTCCAGTATATTATGGATCCTAAACTGGTTTGTTGGGCAAATCGGACACATTATTTTAAATTAACTAAAAACAAGGCATTTTCAAAGAATTAATCAAGTAATTGATTTGTGCAATTCGAAGCCGTAATAAGCCTTATGCCACAGTTGTATAACTTTGATATTTCCATAAATAAATTGATAATTTTTAAAAAAAAAAGCTTCGGCTCAGCCTCGCAACGGAATCTGAAATGCCAGAGTATTGACCCGACACTATGCTCTAACGCAATCTAATGCTTTAAATTGAGGTAATTTATGTTGGTTTCTATCGAACATTTGAATAGACAAATAAACATAATAAATAAATGGCATACTATCTGGATCGCGACCGTTTAGATCCTTTGCCGTGAGTGTTTGTGCTATTACTTCCATTTGCATTTGGTGTTGAACGAGCAGATGAAGACTTCTTGCTGGTTGTGGCCAATGTTGGCGGTGGTGCTGAGTCGCACCTCAATTGACTGGCATTCACATTAGTGGTCACACCAGAGCCACCACTACGACCCGCCTCTATCGATGACGGACTTGGCTGTAGAACATTAAATGCAAAGTTATTACTATTATTAAATATGTTATCATTATTATTAGGAATGGCATAAAAAGGTGATCACAATCAATAAAACTGGTTTAAATAGTGGTGAAAATTTGATTGATTGAAAAGTTGCATATTTACAACTATACAACTATCAATTGAGAAAATTAGTCAACTCAAGTGTTGAGGAAGGGTTAAGGTTTCTATTTGAATGTGGGGTCACAATAGGGTCACTCAGTTATGGACTCACGTATGAAATTGATATTTTTAGATAAATTTAAACCTAATAATATGAATTTTGGGTTAAAATATATTGAAAATGTACTATTAATTGATTTGTTAATTTGACATAACTTACCACATGACTCTCAAGTTGAGTTAAATTGGAGGTGTGGTAATTGGGCGCTCCCTCTGCATGATTTCTTAATATATCAATGGCATCATCAAGACGTTCACCCATTACACCACGAGAATGCTGTCAATCAAATCATTTAACATTTGTTAACATTTCTAATATTACATAAACTTATTTAATGACTATTGAAATAAAGTCAGCAAACAATTAGATAAAGTTAGAGAAATGATGACTTGAGTCCAAATAATAATTTGATAAATAATTATTGGAAATGTATGGCTAGTATTGATAGTATTGCTATTATTGTACAAATCATACCTCTGTGTGATCTCTCAATAAATGAATGGCATCTTCAAACTGATCATCGATTTGGGCCGATTGCTGTTTATGTATTGCCAATCCATGCATTACAATAAATGTGTTTTGTTTTAACAATGAGTCAATCAATGCAACAAATAAACCAAATTTGAATCAAACCAAACAAAATAAATGTCATGCAAAAGAGCAAATGTTAATTACAATGTATTTCATTGTATGTCATGTCATGTCATGTCATGCTTGTTTTGGTGCACTTAATATGACTTAAAAACAATTGTGAGATAAGAATCAAAATCAATTCATACCAAAGTATGCAAATGAGCATCAGTTGCATCACTAGTATTGGCAAAAGTAGCAGAGCTAGTATTAGCGGCTAATCTTGATGGCCATGTCTGTGGTGATGAGACTGGTGTAGAAGTAGTAGATCCTGAATAGCTGCTGGGCGTGTGATCAGCATTTGCTACACCAGAACCACTTGAGTACATGCTTACCAAACCTTTACCAATTGCTTCACCAGAAGCTGATTGTGTGCTAAGACTGGGAGATGTGCCGCTTGTTGTGGTTCCAGTCGGTGCCACATATACTGATGAAGGAGACACTGCTGGATGTTGTGAATGTGTCACCGCATGTCCGACTGATGGACCCGTTTGAGCGCGAAATGATGACATCGGAGGAAGACTTGATATAATTGGACTGCAATTGCCATCGTATGCAATACTCTCGTGAAGATATGCCTGCGTTGGCACTGTTGTCACTGTTGCCACTGGACCACTTCCTACTGATGATGGCGAAGCTTGAACTGGTTGTGGTGTTGGTGGCTGTGGCGGTCCAAATGCATGATAACTCGATTGGCCGTTCCAGTCACCCGAGTCTAAGTAATAACTCGATGCATCCGAACCATAAAGTGTGCCTTCAATTAACCAAAAGTATCAGTTAATCATTTGTTAGTCATTATATACTGTAAGCCAATTATTAAATTCACATCAAAACTAATATAATCTGAGATCAATGTTTCAAATGATCCATAAATTAAATCAATAAATAAGAGTTATAAGAGTTGGGAATAATTGAACGTTTCCAAAACAAAATAACACGTTATTCACTAGTTTTTAAGGACATAGTAAAAGTCTATCACCAACAGATATATTCTTGCTCAACATCTTCTTATAAAGTCAACACCGGATTTGAGTCTCACTTATTTAAATAAAACTATATTTTCAGTTCTAGACAAACGTTTTATTCGGGTGTAAAATATGTGATAAAAACATCTCCTTCTCTTTGAAACTACTTCTTTGACCGATTAGTAGAGCTGGTATTTTCGAGAAATTATATTCTCTTCTCGAAAAATGATGTCTCTATTATTTTTAGAATTTTCAAAAAAACATTGATAACTTCATTTTTAAAGTATCTAATGGTCCAGTTCTTCAAATTTTGTTATATTTAAACTTTAAAAACATTATGTGTTCGCAATTTTGATTGAAAAACACGAGTTTTTTTGTTTGAGTGGTTGGTAAAAGGTTTCAAAATTTTAAACCAATTCGTAGTTCTATATTTAAACTTCAAAAATTAGATTTGAATAAATTTTTTTTGAAATAAGTATAAAATATAGAGATGAAAATGACAGAAATAATTTTGAAGACTAATACAAGACAAGACTGAATATTGCCTTTGAGTAGTACTTTGAGCTCTACTAATCAAGTATTGTAAGTATTGTAAACAGAAAACAAAACTATTAACACACTAGAGTAAAACGAGATTTATATTTCAATTAAAATCAATTAACTAAAAAACGGTCACTTAAATAAAAAATTATGAGAATTGAATTGATAGACATGTCCCGCGTCCTTAATATCTAGAAATAAGGTACTTGTGGTAAATGAATTTTTAAAAATTGTTGAGAATTTAGTTGATAAGTTTGTGTTATTTTGTTTTGGAAAACGGTAATTATGAATAATTGGTTACTTTTAACAGCGAATGCGCGACTGGTATCTGTTTGTCCGGTGGCATCAAATGCATCGGTTGCAAAAGGATTGCCCACCCATTCTGGAGCGACACCAGTCATGTCTTCAGGATCGAGAACATCGCGTTTTCTTTTAGCAGCTATTATTCAATGGTCACAAAAAATATCAAACAAATTATTTTAAATAAAACATGTGTTTAGATTGTGGTCAACTTATTAAAGTTATAACCAATTATTTTGCAAATAATTCAATGCAATCATATTTATATAATTAGGGATTACTTTGAAAAAGGATTACTAAGTATATTATGAATGGTTGGGCAAAATCCTGTTCTAAATATTTTGAATCAATGCATAAATAAACTACTGATCGACAAGTTTTCGGTTAATTAATCTATAGAAACATCTTAAGAGTGAAAATATTTGGCAATTAACTAATCATTGTATACCTCGTTGTGTATCACAAAAAGGTGGGAAATATTGTGTTTCTGAAGCATTATTTTGCGATTGATTTGGATTGGGTCCAGACTGTGGTGCCATGTGATGGTGTGAATGGTGCAAATGGTGGTCATTCAATTGATGATAATGTGATTGTACTCCTACTCCCACTCCTGTACTTGAATGTGTTGCATGTGTTGGTGTTACTGTTTGGCCCATTTGAAGAAGTACATCATCATGAGTGTGAGTGTGAGAGTCACCTGAAGACCCGTAAGGCATCACATAAGGCATGTCTGAACGAGACTTATCTAATATAAGTGAACAAATCATTTAAATATCACTTAAATATCATTTCAAATATATGGTCAAAATCAATGACCACTAGAAGAGATAAGTTAGGCCTAAGTTAGCAATGAGTTAGCATTGAGTTTGGGCTCTCTTTGGCCTCTCTTTGGCCTTAGGCTTAAGTAAACAACAACAACAATAACTCAAAAGCGTATCCAATCGTCTATTTTATTGACATTCTTCTAGGAAATACAACAAATACTTTGGAATGCCATCATTTGAAAGATTTGAATATTTTCACTAATCCTTTTTCAAGTATTTCATACAATTGATAGAAACCACAAATTATATGATTCTATCACTGTTTCAAATATATTCTTAATTAAATCAAATCTTTTATAATAGAAAATTAGACAAACTTTTCAATTGAATTAATAAATATTCGTTAATTAACTTAATTAAAGCAATAACTGCCTAAATAACTGTTGAAATAATCGTTAGAAATTATATTTTTTTCAAAGTTTACGAAAACTTAATTTCTTAACAATATTTAATTACTTATGATTTTAGTATCAAATTTCTAAGCATTCAATCCTTAATTATAGACATAAAAAACTATTAATATTAATATTAATTACAAATAATAATTGAATAAATATTGGATGAGTTGGTTTTGTATCTGGTTATATAAAGTATTATAAATTCAATATTAAAATGCATAGCAATGAGATAGTAATGAGATAGTAATCACTTCACTAACATTCATAATAACATAACTCATAATAACATTCAAATATCTATTCAATAAAAACTAATTAAAAACTTATTTAAATTTAAATAATTAAACAAATAAACAAATCATAGAAATATATGAGAAATAGAAAGAAAAATAATATAAAAATAAATGAAAAAATGAGAGATTTAATAAATATTATAGTATTGTTAGTATTGATACACATGTTGTCAATTTTGACGATTAAATTAGACATTATTTTGTTTATGACTCACTTTTATTATTATATTTATTTAGTTTTATGTAAAAATTGATTTAATAGTTAAATAAATGAAATAAATGATTGCATATTGTTATGTTACTCGAAATGTTAATTAATTAATTATTTGATAAAAGATTAGTATTTGAATAGTTAAGAGAGAGTTGACTTCACTGTTAAACACTTTGTTTGTTATCAATAATAGTAATGAAATAGTAAAACATTCAAAACATTCGACACTAATAGTGAAAGTGTGAACAAATTTAATTATTATATTATTATTTATACTATTTATTTAGATTATAATTAATTATATTTAAGAGCTAATCAATATAAATAATAGTTAAAAATAAATACCAGTTTGTTTTGAAGCGATTTTATTGAAACAATTTTGGAAAACTTCAATGTAATGAAGTTCATCTTCATTTGCGGCCATTTTTATACGTATAGAATATATTGTACTATATATTGTACTATATATTATATATATTGTACTTTTGAGTTTGTCATACTGTATGTGATAGTCATATCTACAGTTCTACATATTCTACACTACACTATACTGTACTGTACTATAGATACAACAACTTTATACCATAAAAGCATACCCTTAACCATAGCCGTCCATTTCATTTGTAACTGAGGGCCCAATTTTGAGTTCAAATACAACAAAATAGCAAATCACTCAAAGGGTATTACAGTATTACAGTATTTGTTGGACAACTGGTACCTCTTTCAAAACTAAATATTTAATTAACTCAATATTAATTCGTTTTAAGCAAATTTTCAAATCAAAATAAATAATTAAAAATTAGATAAAATTCAAAACAAAGGATTCAGAACTATTTTTTTCGATGAATAAATTAATGAGAAAATAGATTGCATTCTTTAGATTACAATTGCTATGAATTTTGTAAGGATTTACTATAAATCTTTATTCACAATTCAATTTATTGAAGGTGTTAAACATTTAGAAATGTTAAATTATGAATCATATTAAAAATAAGCCATTCATTTATTGATTGTATTTTTATGAGTTAAACTTCTCATTAATTGTTGAGTTTTATGTGTTAAATTTCAAATATGGATGACCAGAATATTTAGCAGAATTGTGGTGGCGATTAACACATGATCAAACTCTATTCTTAGATATACAGTCTGACCCCGATTATGGCAACTCGGATTATGGCAAACCCCGATCATAGCAACCAAATTTTAAAGCCCCGACCTATACTGTATACTGTATACTGTATAATGTTAAAGTGTAAGGATTATGGCAAAACCCGATTATAGCAACTATTTTTCAGAGCCCTAAAGACTTGCCATAATCGGGGTCAGACTGTACCTGACTAATGTGATTAAGATAAAAATTGAGATAATTAGTCAAAATATTCTTCATAAGTTGACACATCTATTGATCAATTTTGAAAAATTAAATTTATTTGATTCGGGAGTTATGAACTTTTTACTCATGTGTTTTCTGAGGAATTCTATGGGAAAACTAATATTTCAATGCTCAAAACGTGAAAAAACAAACATTTTTTTAGAAATTTTCATTCAAAAAACTTTGAATAAATTCACTAAAAATTTCCATTGAAAAAAAACTTTAAAGAATTTTGAAAAATTTTTTTCTCAAAAATGCTCAAAACGTGAAAGAATACAATTTTTTTTTAAATTTTCATTTAAAAAACTTGTAAATTTTGTTGTGGTGTGTCCAATTTGGAACACCCTGTACTAATGAGTGCATCAAAGATTTCGGAACACTTATTTTTATCACGTTTTTCAAAATTTAATGGGAAGAAAATTTGATTTTTTTTAGTAAATAACTTTGTTAAGTACTTATCATCAATTAAGCATTCATTTTTTACAAAAGCTATTTTGAAAAAAATAAATGTTCCCAAATCCCAAATCTTAGATGCACTCATTAGTAAACTTAAACACATAATTAATTTCGGTTATTTTGCTTTCGCGACCCGTCACCAAAAACATTGTTTCAGTGCTTTGATCATGATATAAAAAATTGTGAATTGATCCGAGTGGGGATCACAACAAACTAAGTAATTATTTGAAATATTAGTTTTCCCATAGGATTCCTCAGAAAACACATGAGTAAAAAGTTCATAACTCCCGAATCAAATAAATTTAATTTTTCAAAATTGATCAATAGATGTGTCAACTTATGAAGAATATTTTTGACGAATTATCTCAATTTTTATCTTAATCACTTTAGTCCTTTGCAAATGACGTTATTTTATTGATTAAACTGAATTAAAAGTAGATTTTTAAGAGAGAACTTAAAAAGCCGATACAGACAATTCTCTAAAGTCCCATTTTATAGGAAAGGTTGAAATATCACAAAGTTCTCTGAGGAATAGATGATCGCCGTTATGACTATAACTTTTCCTTTAGCTAAGGATTAATTGATGAGGAGTTTATTCATTTGCTTAAACTTTGAATTATTTTAACTTTTTCTTTTTCAATAGTTTAACTAAAAATAAAATAATAAATATTTCTCTCTAAATTGATGGAATTTGAGTTTAAATTGGTAGTATTTCACTACTAAAACTGGTTGTGGGCATCTATCAGTCTGGATAATAACCCTCTTTCACCTCTCGAATGTGGTCAAAACTGGACTTTTCACACCTCATTCCAAACTCAAGATTTTAATGAGGATTAAAGGGGAATCCATTCATCCTCATATTTCGAAGCATAGAATCAAAAGGTCCCAAATTTTTAAACACATATCGATTTTTTAAGTTCTCTCCTATAAGAAGTTATACTAAACGCTATGCAATCTCAAATAGGTCTACTCATAACTCCTTTTGTCCAGACTTGAAGAACAATATTTTGTTTGAATAAAACCCCCCACACAGATTTGAAAATAGGTGCATTCAATGAACAAAGTCAAATCATACCACTTTTAGTTGAGCCACACACGCCCATTCATTAGATACACTCAATTTTGAAAATGCAAAATTTATAATAAATTTAAAGTAAAATGAAGCAAAATCAAGTAAAATAAAGTATTGGAAATCATGTCTAAACTTGTGGGAGATTGTCATGTGAAACATTTAAAGATTTTATATTTTGAAAAATAGGCGTATATCAAGAATGGGTAGGCGTGACTCTACTGAAAATGGTACGATTTAACTCGTCTCATCGAGTTCTATTGAATGCACTTATTTTAAAATCTGTGGGAGTTTTATTGAAACAAAATTTTGTACTTAAGTCTGGACAAAAGTTAAAGGAGTTATGCGTAGGCCGATTTGAGATTGGCACGAGTTTACATATTTGAATAACAATAAGATTATAACAATAACAATATTAGATTTATCTTTATGCATCAATTTATATGTTAATCACTCAAACTATTTGCTTGGATTCGTTTTATTTTACAAAAGAAAATAATTGTTCCCTAAATAAGTGGTGCCAAACAAAATAAAATTCTTTTCACATTCTCGATGATTTATCTGAGAAATTCTTTGTGTTCATTCTGAACAATTTTATAGAAATCAATCCAATTTTTAGGATTGAAAACACTTCAAATATTCATGAATGGGTACCACTGAATCTTTTGATTGGTTGGTTATGATTAATGACTCTGTTGAACATACGGAAAATTCCGAAAATCATATGAATTTTCAAAATTATAGAGAAAGTGGTCAAAGCTTAACATGAAGTCCCTAAAAGAATAAAATATTAAAAGATTAGAATAAACATTTTTGAGACCCCTGGAAATTCCGATTTCACGCTTCATTTCCTAAATTCCCTATTTTACTGATTTAAGTCCCAATTTCTACGAATTTTACTCTGAAAAATTAGTTTTTATCGACTTATCAAATTCTGACAAGAAAATTTGACAGACTTCGCACTCGAAAATTTTTAGAATAGTTTAATTTAATTCAAATAAGTTAATTTTTATCTTGATTTTTGTATCCAAACAGCTTATGCAGTTCTGGGTTGAGTTGAAGTTGAGAGATCTTTCTCAACTTATAAATCTATTTTAAATGATAAAAGATTCAATTTGTTGAAAGAAAACATTGAAAAATTAATTATGCTAATATTTAATAATTTTATTTAGTATAGAATCATTATCATGGTCATAAATATTTTTAATTCCATTCCCACCCCATTTCCCGTTCCCACTACCATGATATCTTAACACTACACTGTTATTAAAAAGGACAAAAATACAATATTTAAACGGTCATATTCAATATGTAAGAAATTCACTTGTTAGAATTTCACATGTTAGAAAAGTCATTTGTTAGAAATTCATTTGTTAGAAATAGTAGTTGAGGTGAAGGTGATTATGAATATTATGGAGGTGACCTAGTTATGGTGGTGAACCTGGTTATGGTAGTTATGGAGGCGATTCAATTTTTTAATTAATATTTTTTTCTGAAATAAGTTTCAAATACAGAGATGAAAATTCATAGAAATAAATTTCAATATTCACCTCTGTAACAAGATTTACCGCCATGACCACCATGAATAGGTTCACCATCATAACCTCCATAACCAGGTTCACCATCATAATTCCATAACTAACCAGGTTCACCTCCATAATATCCATAATGACCTTCACCTGAATTACTATTTGTAACAAATGAATTTGTAGCAGTGGAGGTAATGGGGCAATGGGGGTAATGGGGCAGTAGGAAACACTTTTTAAACATTTCTAAAGGAGTTCAATCACATGCTTGTAAAAGATTAGGAAGTTTCCTTTAATTTAAGTATTTTAATCTTAAGAATATGTATTTGAAGTAAAAATTGAATTCATTTTAAGTTTTTCTTCAAAACGTTTAAAAAAATTCCATCCCATTCCCATCAGGATGAAAACCTGTTCCATTCTCATAAAAGATGGGAATTGAGTTAGGATTCTATTCTCAATGAAAAATAAATTTATTCTCTCGAAAATGATTCCCAAAAATACTTTATTTTTATGAATTGGGCTGTTTTTAACTCTCGAATGTATGGTCTTTAGTTACACAATCACAGCAATGCGAGCCATTCAGATGAATGATCAATGTTACAAATATTGTTGAATAAATCAAACATCAGGCTTTGTTGACAGAAGTCCGTGAATCTGTGTTTAAAACTGGTAGAAATAGTACCAATTAAGTCAAACAAATATTCAAACTTCTCAAGACAACAATTGAAAGATTTTTCATTCTTTTGAAACTTTTTGTTAAAGTTTATTGATATGTTAATATGAGACTTGAGTAGGCCTGCCAAACCCCCTCCAACCCCCTGGATTTGGTGATGAGTTTAACCCATCCCAGACTGGATTGGAATCTCTCGGATTCGAATGATTTCTCCCGTTTCTCAGAAAAATTAGAGTGTAAACAAACTTTATTAACTCAAAAATAAAGAAATCGAATACAAATCTTATTTCTAGGTCAGTGTTTTTAAAACTCTGAATAGTGTTAATTCTGTTCCTAGAATAGGAATAGGGATAGAAATTAAACAGTTTTATTAATAAAAAAAACTACAAACTTTTCAAGGGATAGAATCAATGGAGAAGTTAATGAAATGAAAATTCAGACACTTTTATTCAAATTTAAAGTTCAAAAAATGATTAAAATTTAAGTTTACAAACGTTCTTAAGTACTCTTTAATTTTGAATTACTACTATTATTGAGAATTAAAACAATTTAAAATTTTCAATAAAATATAAAAGAAATAATGTAAAAATGAAAATCATCTCTTTTCATATATGTTGGTTTACTCATTAATATGACTAATAATTGATTTGGCGCATCACAAAACAACACATTCAATTTATTTTTAGGTGCCTTTGCAAGACACTAATTTGAAACTTTCGGTAGGGCTTTAACTTAACTTATTTTTATAGTTCTAAATTAGTGTCTAATTTTGGCAACACTAAAAAAATGGAATGTGTCGTTTTATGATGCGTGAGTCAATTATATACAGTGCGTAACAAAGTCCGGAATCAATGGCAACCAAATGGCAATTTTATCAAAGGGATCCTAATACAAGACTTGTTCATCAAATTCATTAAAAGATTGCTTCATTTCGAACACAAAACAAAAAATACTACTTTAATTGAATAAGAGCTGATGGAGGCACTAAAGGAAATGAATTGGCTGATGAACTGGCCAAACAGGCATCGCGTTTATATCAAAGTTATATCTATTCACTTTATCCGTTATCATATGCAAAACGTTTGCTCAATGAATATAATATGTAACTATGGATTGAAAGATGGGTCAGTTCGAGTACTGGTAGCACCACAAGAAAATATTTGCCAACAAATTATGATATGCAAAAGTTCAAAAAACTATTTCAGTACAAACTTGTTCACGACACAATTCCTCACTAGTCATGGGAAATTCAATGAATACCTGAATAGATTCAATTTTAGGATAGGTAAGGATAGGGTAAAAATAGTCCTAACTTTTCATCTAATATTGCAATGTGAAAACCTTGAAAAGATTGAAATTAAAAAACAGTGATGCAAAATTATGGAACATTTCCATGCCAACAACATAAGCTTATCGAAGAAAAAATATTCTTCTATTTCAAACAATTTTGTCATGACATTTTTAATTGATAAATATATCATTTGATAATTGTATTGAATTTATAATTAATTAATTTTTTACTCAACAACTGACTAGTATATATTTGAATATTCAATATTTCAATGTATGTTATTTGTCAGATGATTGTAGTACTTTCTGTGGAGCCATCATCTTTCAAATAAAATATTTAAAAAAAACCTAACCTAACCCAACTTATTATCAGGGACGAGAAATTCGTGAAGGAATGAAGAGTTTATAGAACAATAACTTTTAAAAATACCAATTTTACAATAATTACGTCTTTATTAAATAGAACCCCAAAAAATCAAATAAATCAACTTTAAAAATTAAATAATTAAATTTAAAACTGTAATAAAATAAAATTGGTTTTAATATGGGTTTACTTGATCATACAAAAAAGAATCTCAAAAAGTCTAACTGCGCATTCGAGAAGATTGTTTGAAAAAAATCCTGATTTATTAAAGTTTACTTCTGAAAAAATTGACAATAGTTGAGTATGAAAACAAAATTTGCTCCATTGGTATAGAAGTGAAAAGATCTTTCTCAATATATAAATCACTTCAATCTGAAAAGCGAACTTCAAACAAATTAATATTGAAAAGTTCATTATTATTCAATTTGTTTTTGGGGTTTTATTTAATAAAGAGTAATTATTGTAAAATTGAAACCTTTTAAAAGTTATTGTTTTATAAACTCTTGGTTTGTTGACGAATTTCTCTTCTCTGACAATGAGAATCTTTATGACAATCTTTATAGATTAATTCCGAATTGAATCTTTTTGACTAATAATAAATTTGTCAAATTAAGTTATATATTTTAATTAATTTTTTTTAAAATAAAATTTCACAAGATTAAGATGTTTACTCTGTATAGATATGATATTATCTTATTTACAAATAATATGGTGAATATAGAATGTATTTGCATATGGATATTTACATTTCTCAGTTCATAAACATTTAATGCAAAAATATTTATTGTATTATAAAAATGATGAACAATAAATATTTGATGAGCAAAATGGCGTTGCCTTAATTGGAATCACGTTTCCAATTATAAACCTTCAATATGATAGAAGCTCCTTATGTATAGGATATTCTTTCATAAAGGATTGCACTTTCATAAAGTTTCTGTCAATTGAAATTTGAATTTTGGTTTTAGTATAAGTTATGAAGTTTATGACAACTGATATTTTTGACATTAGTATTAACTTTGAAGAGTTTTGATTTATTAAATATAATATGATTTATGGCACAGATAACACAGTGATCACTGTGAAGTTGATCCAATTTTTGAGTCAATTTAATTAATAATTATGACTCTAGAAAATTTGATTTTGTGCGAAAAATGATATCATCAAACACTTTATGATGATGTTTAACTCAATTATATTGATTTCAGAAATTTTGATCGGAATGCAATTTTGCCCGAATTGTTGAACTTCTTTTAATTGTTGCTTCTCTTACAGGAGTACTCATAATACTGTTTAATGGAGATAGTGTTGACTGATTTGACTTATAATCTTGTGGTGATTCGTATGCATTCGATGATGGTTTCAAAGAAGAAAATAGTTTTAAACTAAGTCTTTGGTGTCTCATATGTCTAATGCTATCGTTTTTTGTAAAATACAAATATATTAAAAGTCCACTAATTATTGCTCCGCAAGTGAATGACAATAGAGAAGAAAGAAGTAATTTTTGTAAACTATAATTTTGATGATCACTTGTCTCAACATTTTTAGAACTGGCAGAACTTTTGTATGAAGTCTTTGAGTCAATTGAATTAATGGTATCACTTTCATCACTAGTCAATGATTTGTCATTAGGACTGCAATAACGTAACTCTTTATAATGACCATTACATCGAACAGTTCCGTCACATTCTCGAGATCGTGACTGTTTTCCGTAAACACATTGTGTCCATTGAGACCATTGAGACCAACCATTACATTGATTTAACAAACATTCGCGCCTTTATTTGAATAATTATAAAAGTAGAAATAAAAGTTACTGTACTGTACTGTATAGGCACAAAAAAGGTATTTATAGCTATTTATATTGAATAATATTGAAACCTTAAATAGTGGTCTCCGTTCCATTTGTATTGAAAACCATTACAATTATCATAAGAACATTGTGACCATGAAGTGTGGGATGCAATAAACCTTTCCTCAACTCTTGATTGAATGTTGACACTATGCAAGTCTCCTAAACCCATGTGAGCCTTACACGTAAATCTGACCCTTTGTTCTACAACTCCATCAGTTGTTATATTTTTGATCAACCAATCAGTCCATTCAGACTGTTGTTTAACTTCTTGGCATTCATGGCGATTGCATAGACGCCATTCAACATCACATCCACCACAAGCATTGGCACTATTTTTATGTTTAATGTCTGGTTCACAACGTCTTCGTCTCAATTGTACACCACCACCACATTTAGAAGAGCAGTGTTCCCATTGAGACCATTCTGACCAATGATAGATTGGTTTGATTTGAATTAATGATTCTTCTAATGCTAGTGTAGTGTTAAGACACGGCGGACTATTCACGCATTGAATTACCTTCAAATTAATAATAATTAAATAATTATAATTATCAATTCAGTTAATAATTACTTCGCGTTCAGGACCGCGACAATTACGTCCACCGAAAGCAGGCGCTGGTGAAGAACATTTACGATATCTGGTTTTGTTAGCTGGTCCACAAGAAGAACTACATGATGACCATTGAGACCATTCAGACCAGAAACCATTTTGAGTGCAATTTGTTATCTGCACTTCATATCCATTGAAGCATTGGTGCAATGAATCTGTTTGTTGTGAACACGTTCTCATACGACAAATACATCGATCGCCTAAACTATTGTTCAATCGATTGCAATCAAACCATTCACTCCATTGATTAATTGGTGACTTTGGACATAAAGTGGAGTTGGATTGAATCCAATCACTTGTATGAGGATTACGTCCTGGAGCTGTACTGCAACACATCTTGATTTGATTCCAACCACAATATGGATCACCACTTGATAGGCATTGATTACGAGTGATAAAAATATCACAGCGTTGTAGTGATACTCTTAATATCTCTCGTTTAGTTCCCAAATACAGTGATTGCGTGTCTTTCAACAACTTGAATGACAAAACTGTATCATCGCTTGAATTGGCGATCACTTGGATCTGATCAACAAGACATGCCTGTGTAGAGTACGGCCACTGAATATATTTCATTAATAAGCCATCAGTTGTTGTGACAAATATGACTTCAACTGAATTATGAAATTTGGTTTGGATAACATCTACTGCTATAAACTTTAATCTTTTGCCGGTTTCTACAATATAAGGCCTTCCATTGACCGCTTGAACAGCAGAATCCATTAATTGAAACTGAGAATTCAATCTTTCCATTTGATGTGATTCGGAACTATTTCTTGGAGAAGCTATACATTCAAATATGTCTTTATTAACATTAGCGCTTTCCCAAACAGAGTTTGTATTCTTCTGGTGTTTGAATTGGCCGTGAAATGAAGACAACACTGAATCGATTCGAAAGGCACAAACGGCTGACCCATGAATTGAGTTCCTATTTATTGAAATACAAATGACTTATTTAAATAGAAATAATTGTATTTCTTAATTGAATACTCAGGTGTATTAAAGGTGGCATAAATAGTGGGCACATCACTTGACTCCAGCCAATCAACAGATTCCAATTCATCGAAATAGAACGGAAAAAGTCCAGGAATTGAACAATTGAGTCGTGATTTGATAAAAGATGTCCAGTTTTCCTTATAGTAAAGTTGTCCTCCATTATCATTCTTACAGACGCGACCGATTCGAGAATATATATTTTTGCCACAATTTATATATTCAACCGCTGATTCACGGAATAAGAAATATATATGGTTTTCATACTCAAAGTTAAAAACAAAGTTTGCGTCCGCATTAATCCATTTAGAATCTGATTGTAATGTTCGCAAAATTAACTTTTTATTTGAGCTGATTATTGTTGTGCTGGTTGTTGTTGATAATGAAGATAATGAACTATTAGAATGTCTAGTAATGGCTGCATCAATGCCTCGAAAGTCAAGCGGTCCCGCGTAGTAATAATCTCCTGATTGTGTCAATAATGAACTTGTATTCCATAATGGACTGAATGAGCTCTTACTTATAGCAGATTCACGTCTTATTACTGTTGACAGACTAGACAATTGTCTTATTTCACATTCTGGTGAAAATGCATTTGTTCCACATATTAATACTTGTTTAGAGTATATAATTGGTAATAACACAGTTATATAGTTACGGCACTGCCATCTTTTCATTCCTTTTCTTTCGCATAGCTTCTGCTTTTCAGAATCTGCCGGAATATAATAGGCTTCGGCTCGAGATTCATGAAAATCATCCAAACGAACACGTAATAAATAATCACTAATAATTAAATTAAGTTAATTCTAGTTAAACATCCATTATTTAATTATTATTTTATAATTCAAAACTAAAATTGTCTTCTCAATCATTTTAGTTAAATAGTTAAAAATTAAATAATTTTCTATTTAGTTTAAATGAGTTTCCTTGAATTTGATCTCGTATTTCAATACTATTTGAATGCTATTTCAGGCAAAATATTCACTTAAAACCAAAATAAGTTAATAAACCTGTATTTTTGAATGAAATTGCAAACAATTAAGATTTTTTCTTGTTAAATATAAGAAAACATTAAGAACTGAACAAACT
>JAQFZT010000769.1:0-20504 GCA_034696325.1 Camisiidae sp.
TTTATATATATATATATATATATATATATGTGTGTGTGTGTGTGTGTGAGAGAGAGAGAGAGAGAGAGATGATCTCATTTTTAAGCGAAAAATGAGTCAAAGGAATGATACAAAACCCCAAAACCGAATATCGAATATTAAATGAAATCATAAAATAAGTATAGAAAAAGAAATCCATCAGCGACTGTGATCAAAGAAGGCTTTGAAGTTTTCTTCTATTTCTTTCTTTGGATAGAAATTTGGTTTATATTTGGAATATTTGATAGAATGATATTTTTGTTTCTGTATATTGACGAAAATATTTGTTTTAAATAATATTTAGAAATACTTAAACCCGATCTAAAAAGTAATTTATTTAGAAATGCACTTGAAAAATGAATTGAATGGAAATTTTGAGCAATTCTTTCATCACTTTATCCATTGATCATTGAGAGACAATTGAGGCGCAATAGTATATCCATATTTCCGATCTTTAGTTGTCGTTCTCGTTCGCCTCATTTAAGCTATTCTCTGTTTTTATCCTGAGCATCTTTTTTGGTCGTTTGTGTAAGACATTTGATGCCTTTAACTTTGGTTCATTCACTTCTTCCGCGTTCTGTTCCTTTCCATGATTGCCAAATTTTTCAGTTGTTCGCATTATCTCTATCTCTCATCTCCGTTCATCTTAAGTTCAACAGAAACACAGAAACGGCTAAATTACTGTCTTTTAATGCTTCCAATACAATAGAAGCTGAAATGTGGTCAAACGCGCAAATGATTTGCAGACCATACAAAATTAACATTGATTTCTTTCTTTACTCATCTACAAATCACAACCAAATTTACACTAAGACTTAAACTAATTCTTGACACAATTGACAGCATCTCATTAGGAACAATTGGAGAATACGTTATCAAATAAATCTTATTACAGTTATAAAAGTTATTTCATTTCAACTTCTTATTAAATTTCAAGTCTTTGTTCTTCATTCAATTCAAATTAATGCTCATTTCGTAAATTGCTTAATAGATTTACTCTACAATTTCATTGAGATTAACATAATTTGAGTCAGACTTGATCTCAATTTGCATTTAATTTTGTTTTAGTTAACAAATATTCTTCAAAAGCTATTAGTATCGAAAAGATTCAAGTATCTAATTATCGACTCCTTTTTTCTCCTTTTTGTTGACAAATTTACTTTAAATTTGATTTTAATGTAGATTTTAGCGGATCTATAAAGTGGAAGCAATAGTATAACTAGTATCTAATGCATTAGTGGAATGTAAGTTTAGTTCAATATAATTTAGTGCTTCCAAATCGGTATCCACTTAGGAGAACATCTAACTTTTATCAGTAAGTAGTGGTAGTCGTAGATGAAGATCAAGTTTTTCCAGTATCCCTCTAATCAAAAATAGGATCACCGCTCAAGTGTGTGTCTTCACTAAATAATGCTGGCTTTGAGAGCATCTAAAGATATACAGATTGCATTTGCTATGCTTTTATTTATTAAATTGAGCGCAAAAATAAGATATCAGCGATGAAGTGTCTTATTTTGTTGATACTAATGTATTGTCCACTTTTTCCTCTCTATACATTCCGTCATTCTGTCTTCTCATTCTCTAGCATTTCATACTTCAGATTCGTTTTTGCCAAACATTGCATCCAAATAATTAGACATTCAATAAAGAAAACATGAATTAATACAATCCATTTTTGTCAGTCAGAGTTTCGCCTAAAACATCCCAAATTTAGATGTGCTCTATTCCAAGTTTAACCATTTTGTTTAAAAATATTGAACATCTTTCAACTTTAGCAAAAAGGTTATCTTGTAATAATTATCAAACTTATCTTTATTGTTAGTGATCAGTATTGCAGCTCACGTTCATTTTTAAATTCTATCACTTAGTATGTATTGCAATCCATAAATAAGTTATATATTGTTCCTTTTGATGCATTAAATTCCCAGAGAGAGACCCAAATCTCTCTCTCTCTCTCTCTCTCTCTCTCTCTCCCTCTCTCTCTCTCTCTCTCTCTCTCTCTCATTCTTTTATTCTTTTCTATTATTCTCTGCTGATAAATGATTGTCTCACTAGTAATAGTACTGGTAATAGTAGTAAACTTACAATCAGGCTTAAGATCCCTTTCTTCCTCTGCATAAACTCTATTCTTCATAAAATGGCACCTTTAGGGTCAGAGCAAGAAAATTGCTCTTTTGTATTAAATAAACTTATACTTGTTTGAGAAAATATTATTCTATTGGCTTCGAAAACTATTCCAATATCCCAAAGATTAAACAAATAATTTTCTTTTTCATTAAAATTTAGTTACTTTTTTATCTCATTGTTTAAGTTGCTTTAATTGCTATTTCATTCTTCATCAGTAGAGTCAATAAATTAATTCGAAGTCCTTGTGGGCAAAACGTGATAACTTATATGATTTGCTGTGAATGATGAGCTCTTGAAAATTAATTATGCTTTTGTTTAAACTATTTTCTAGTCTTTCAGTTGGATTACAATGTGTTTAGCGTGAAATTTGAACGATTTTGTCTTTTTTCATTGTACATAAATTTGTTCATAACTTATAATATCAGCAGAATATTTATTCCTCAACAAAAAAACACATCAATAAAAAGTTCTTCATTATATTTCCAACCCCTTTCTCTTCCCAAAAGTAAGTTTAATCCTTTGCCAAAGGTCATTCCAAAAGGTCATTGTTGATTGCATTAAAGTGACAAAATATCCGTATAAATCGATTGAGAAAATTAAAACAGAAATCGAGCTGAATGTTATTGATAAAAATGACTGATTAAGTTGAATGTTATTTTGTATCCCACCCGATATATTGCATTGATTTAATTTTAAGGATGATATTTTCATGTATTTTAAGACTATCATTAGTCAAAATAATCGTTAGTGCATTAGGAATATAGTTATCCAAATTTTAATGGACATTTTCATAATTCAAAAATACAAATACAATAAAAAAACATTTTGCTCCCAAATGATAGTTCAAATTTAGCTTTTTTATAGTCAAATCTATCATTGCATGACTCTTATCAATTGATGTTTTTTTGAATTATTACGATTCGAAAGTCTAATAAATTTTAGATTTGTGCCAAACATTCATCAATTCATTTACTCATTTTAATAGGTCTTATCTTCAAAATTTGAAGATTTAATGCTATTTTCGTTGAACTAATTCTAAATATACGTGAAAAGAACCCTTAAAATTTAGTTTCTATATTTTAGAGGTCCAAATAATGATAAAATTGATGAACAAATTCAAATAAACCGGTCAAATGTGGTAAGTTTTCTGAATCCTGATAATAGATACCGATTCGAAATAAACTTTTACCCACAATTTGAAAAATTGTTGAAAAGTTCTTATCAAAATGTAACGTTAAACACTTTTTCCATTTGCTGGACAGTCATTCAAACGTTGTCAATGGTTCGAAATTAATCAATCGAATGCTTGAAAAAACTCATTTTGTCGTTTTCTTTTGGAAGTAAACATTAACATTAGATTTAAAATTGATAATCAAATAAATGTTCGAGTTTCGAGATTCTCATTTCTTCAAAATACCCATTACTAGTTTCATCACTATATCATAATTTAATCAATATTTTGGTTTTGATTCAGTTTCTAATTAATGAATTGAATTTTGATTTATTTTGGATTTAATATTCAAATGAGTATTTGCGTGAAATTGTTTGTATGGAAATACTTATTGAATATTATTTAGGGCAGAATGTATTACATTATTCTTTCTTTGGATTCTGATTTCAATTTGCCTCTTGATTGTCATTTCTTATATTTTCACGAATCTTATTCTCATCAGTTTTTTATGCCTGTAATGTGTCTGAGAAAGTGTGTAATGCATAATGAATTGAGATGAACACAAAAAACTGCACACAACTGTCTTCGTTTATGTGACACAAATGATACTTTCAATGGCAGATGAGATGAACAAAGAAAGGTCTCAACTGCAATCTCTTTTGTCTGTCTATTTTTGATATTGCATTACATTACATAACATTATCAAGTAATGGGAACACTAACAATAATGTTATTATAAGCTATTATTTATATGATAAATATCAAAGCGACAGATTCTTTCCACTGATGTTCAACGATGACAAGCGAGTTATTCTGTAATTCTCGTCACC
Source organism: Camisiidae sp. (assembly GCA_034696325.1). NCBI lineage: Eukaryota > Metazoa > Arthropoda > Arachnida > Sarcoptiformes > Camisiidae > Camisiidae sp. The sequence continues at coordinate 4,147 of JAQFZT010000769.1, forward strand.
GCCTATTCTTCTTTCCAGTATTTATATCCTATTTTGTTGACTTTTAATTTTAATGCTGGAACTCATCATAAAATATTCCATAAATTCGACATCATTTTCTAAAGATTTCTTCAGTCTATTCATCGAGTACTTGATATTTTATTTTTACAAAAGTATTATTATATAAATCGTTATGATATCAAGTTTCAGTAACGAAGGATTGAATAGAAGTTTAGTTTTTGCGAATCAATAATTCATATTTGAGTCATAATTGAGATATACATGAGAATGAGTTGAATTGTGAAACTCCTGAACCAAAGTATTAAATTGAAGATTAAGAATGGATTTGTTTTAATACGAAACATGAAAGATTAGGCCAATCGGGAAAACCGCATACATATAAGACAGGTTTTCGCGTAACGTTTCCTATCGTGAACGCCAAAAAATTTTGATGATATTAAGCAGAGATATGAAGGAGAGACATATTTACAGGAATAATCTTGCGAATCGAATTGCCGCTCATTTGAGCCGTTTATTCATAGGCAGGCCATCAAAAGCGAAGTCATACTTTTGACGCTTGCACTTAATACTTAACTCGTTGAGTTGGTTCAATCCGACAATAATTCATGATTGATGCAGTTAAGCTCTTCTATTCAACTGACCGAACATCTCCTCTTACTTCATAGGCGTTGGAACATTGATTGATTACCATCGGATATGACAAACTTTTGGATGCAGCCGGCATTCACTTCTTTTCATATTGAATTGGCTCAATTGGTGCCACTATTGCCATATCAATTGAGCACAAATTTTCTCTCATTCTTTACACAAGATTTTATAAAACATGCCTTTACTCTCTTCATAGTCCGTCTGACTTTCTTGTAGCTCATCCCACAACTAGTCACTCTCTCTATTCATTCATTGACTCCATTCTTTCTATTTCTATGACAAAAGTAATTCTTAATTTTTTTCTATTGCAATCCAAGAGGATTTGTCTCTTCCGCTCGCCATCAATTCATTCACCTGCAACGTGAACAGAAATTATTTATTTGGACGCCTTAATTCCCTTATGGCTAAAGAAATTTCCAAAAAAACATCAATTTATCATTCGTGGCTCAAAAGATCTCTTCAGAAGCACATTAAAAAAGTACAATAGTCTTAAAATCGCGAATTGAAATATAAAATAAAAGTCAAGCATAAGAAGAGAAAATCTAAGACGAGACCTGAGTCAAAGAGAAGCATATATGACGTGCACAGGCATTAAGCGCAATAAAAAGATGACCTTTTCTGAAGTTGTCATCAAGACATTTCACTTGCGTTCATGTGCTATACAAGACCAGACAAAAAATCGACTCAATAAGAGACTCAATAAGAGACTATTTTGATGAGATGTTCAACTTATGAGTCTAATCGCGCTAACCAGAGGTAATGGATTCCAAACACATGGGATTTTCGTGGATTGGGACTTACCATAAGTAAGTTATTACTTGTAAGGCATACACATTCAGATGTAATTGTAATCCCATCTTCGATACTCACAACTACTATCAAATATCATCGGAATTTATTGAACTTACATTTGAGTTTTCCAAGTATTTCTATCTCATTCATATTCCGTCAGAAAAATCAAATTAATTTATAGTTAAAGAAAATTTCAAAAGACTTCTTGGATTTCTTTCTCAAACAAACTTATTAGCCTTTGAGGAAATGTTGACTGAAAAGAATTTTATTAGTCTCAAAAAATAGTTTGAGAAAAAATTCAGGTTTTATTCTTGAATGGTCTTTGAGATAAAGTCATGATGAGTTTGTTATAAAAGGATGAAAAAGGGTCTGATTGTAAACGTAACTCAAACTTTATTTAGTTTTATTATACTGTAATGCGTGTATTGGAGTCACATGTTTGCACCGTTGATCGCGTTTATGTTATTACATTAAGGACTGAAATCTTTGGCAGAATAGAGCTCTTCTCCTCTCTAACAAATGCTATTCTGCTATTCCTCCTTCATTTCATAGGATTCTTTAAGTGTATAATTTTATTCGACAGAATAATATGTATCGATTGCTTTTTGTTGTCCAAAAACCCTATAATAAATCTTCAATAATCTCTAAAAGCGAGGCAGTAAAGCATCTTATGAAGTGATGTTCTCGTGAGTAGAGGCAACGTTTGCCATAAAATAGGGGAAAATATCGAGTATAAGCATAACCAATACTGAAGACTAACTTTACAAATATGATGACTGCATATAGTTCTGAATCCCCGCTAAGAATGGAAACTGAATTCGTGGAGACATTCGTTTTTTGTTTCTCAGTTACAACTTAACCGTGAAAGAGATAACATTTGAAGTCACGCGTGAAACACTTTTTCAGTATTGATTTTGAGCAGTGAGGAAACATTCAGTCGATGATCAGAAAGAAAAACTTCTTCAGTTATAAACGATATAAAACGTGCCAAAAACCTAACTAAATATATAGTGTCAGTGTTTGTCAGTAATAAGTTAACTGACTTATGCTATAAAACTTGATCGAGAAAATGAAATAAATAAAGTATCAAACCGTATGTAATGCTCTTTTTAGAAGAAATTGTTAGAAAGCCAAAGACATTATTGTGTTAAATTAAGTCAATAATTTTGATATTACAACCACTATAATAAAGTCCAAATTCGATGTATAGATTCTATGGACTTCTATTGGACTTATGTATTGTCTGTGTGACAGCACAAACCAATTGGTGTCAGGAATTTGGCATTTTTATGGTGCCTAATGTCTGAAATGGCAAAAACTTTCCTCCAAACTATTAAACATGTTTTATTTTAGCTCAAAAATAATGATAACATAACATAATAGTAATCTTAGAAATGACTTTCATATCAGATTACTTTAAGAAATATATTACAGATTGTAATTTAATAAATATGTTTTGAGAAAAATTTGATTGAAAACTTGCTTGGCTTTTGATTGGACGATATGTGAGTTTGAATTTTGCATGTTTTTCACATATTAATCTTGTATATTCTTATCTAACGTGCTTTACTTAATTAATTTGCTTCTGTTTACTTTTAAGCTCCTAAACTGCTTTTAGTTAAGTAGGAAAATATAAAAGATTACTGCTTTGCGCACTCAATCATTGTTATTACTACAGACTTATTGGTAATACTGATGATGCGAAGAAGTGTTCTCATTATCTTTTCTTTATAAATGTTTTCGTGTTTGCATCTCTTCTGTCTGTACGGAATGATTCATTTGTTTGAGCGCATGCTTTTCTATTTGATTCCTTATAGCTTTACAACTGATATGCTAACAATTAAAGTTATTCTTTTAAGGCAGAGTCAATAGACTAGTGATGTATGGGCTTGTCTTTGGCTCAAATAATTCATTCCTTTTCCATGCATTAAGAAATAAATAAATCTTCTTCAACAAAGGGATTAATTTGATGCTTAATTTATCTAAAAATAATTATTTATTCTGCAAATCAGGCACTTTCTGATAGAAGACAAAACTTTAATGAGTTATCTTAGAATATAATCTCAATTTTGGCTCAACTACTAGTGAGTTGAGTGTTAGAACTTGTACTGCATAATCATTTGGTTTTCTTTCTTCTTTTTGCAAATCCATAATATATTTCTTATGAAGCAGTGGTCTTATGGATGACAATATATTTAGCCATTTATTTCTTTGATAGTCGGAATCATTTAGCAAAGTTTATCCGAGTCGTCACAAGCAGTCAAAAGCTTCTGGAGATGATACTCGACAAACAGAGCGCTCATCTTCATCGTTGAGTACAATAAATCATTTTACCTATAAGTGAAGCGAAAGCGGTGCCATGCCTTCAACCTCACAACTGTGTGCTGATGACCATTGTTAGAAGCAATCGAAATTTTTTCTCGTATTTAACAATTCTGTTTCCTCCCCATTTCGATTCTTTAGCAGAACGTTTCAAATTGATGTGGTCTGCGTTCGGGGTACACGCTGTGAACGTGACGTTCTTTGATTTGTTGTCGTTATGATCACTTTTGGAATTGCATCTCACTCTTGCATCTTCAACAACTTGAACGCCCTTGCATTTTGACTTCATATTACACACAGACCTTCTATTGGACCATATTTTAGAAGAGAAGAGCAAAATCTAAAGAGTGCACCTTTTCATTACATTGCATTGATAGGCATTGCATTGATAGGCATTGCATTTATAGGCATTGCATTCACTTTAAACGTAAATAACATATTGTATAACTACTTCGCGACTAAGGGCTATTACACAAATGTCTCAGACACCTGTTTCTTTCATTTTATTGTCATTTTTTATTTTCATATCTCGTTTGCTTTGCTGAGCTTCATATCAACTTTCCTACTGTTGTAGTTCTAAAAGTTATTATTACACATCATCTAAATTTTCTGATAAAATATCTATCGTTCATATTTTCACATATCAAACATCAAAATCACAATCAGAGTATGCTTTGAGTTTAGATGAGATCAATACCAGAGCTTTGAATCCTAACTTTCATTTCAACTTTGATATACACTTTAATTGTATTGTTTTGTCCTCAATAATACTTACAAATTACTGCAATAAAGAACAAAACAAACATTGGAGACCTTTCGATGACAAATACTAGTATGTCCTGACTTGTATGTTAACTCTCTTAAGCTTTAATCAGTAGTTCAGATCATAAAAGAAATAGACTTACGGTTCAAAAGCATTTAGAAATAATCTAATATTGTCTAATAATATTGATATTTTAATCTTCATTACATAATGGAGTGCATAACAAGATCTCAAGTGAATCCAATGAATACTTCAAACTAAAAGATATTGCTCTCAATTGAATCCAAATTTATTTATATCACATTTTAATGAATTTGTATATAGTTTCAAAAGTTTCTCTTAAATTCGGCTTTATTTAGTTTAGCAAAACGGCTGTATATAATAAATACCAATTATACACAGCTTAGGCTATATTAAACTTATATAATTACAAAAATGATGAATATCTTTCTCGTTAAAGGCTTCAATTAATTATCATAGACTCGATTCTTGAATTCAAGGGTTAAAAGCAATTGTTTGTTTTGAGGATAAAAACTTCAGTTCACTCAAAATACAAAATAAATATCAAAAATACTCCATTTAAAGATAAATAATGATGATTATGCTTTCCATTTAATAATAACGAGTAAATATTAGATTTCAATTCACAACAATAAAAACAGTTTAAAGTTCTTGAATATTTTTCATTTTCTAAATTTCATAAAAAGAGCGGATCATTATGTTTAGTAAAATTCATTTAATTTCAATTCATTTAAAAACCATAAGATTCACGACAAAATATTAATTGGTTTTAGTTTTTATTTCAATTTAAGTTTTTTTTCAGAAAGTTGTATAACTTTAAGCATTTTTAAGCCTTCGAATAAAATATAAAGACTTTAAATATTCAGCAGTTATTCAAATTTTTACTTAATTTTTTTTTAAAATAAGATGTATTTGAATAGCGATGAATTTAGAGAGAATTTTTAGAGCAATCTTTTAGAATAGATGTTGGAGAAGAAGAAGAATACAATATAAAGTCATTATAAGCTGAAAATAAGCCAAATGTTTAGTTATATCGTGAGAAATGAGAGTGAATTCATGTTTGATTCATTTGATAGGATAGATGTTTCTTAAAAAACAAGTGAATTTTTTTGCGAACAAATGCTATTTGAATTTCAATACGCAATAAACTCATTCCTCAAAAAGTTTCAAACAGTGAGACATAAATGTTTTTTTGTGATGATTTTTAACCAAATATGAGACACAACTGATAAGAGTTGATGAGAATCTGAAGAATTTTAGTTTAAAATTTGATGGAATTCCACGTTTTGCTTTGGACTAGTTTTAAAATATGATGAAATTTGAGGTAAAAATTGGAGAATTTTGCACTTTATTTAAATTGATAAAATATTTACATCTTTACCGTTAGGTATGAAAACATTAAAGCAAATAAAACACTCTCTTTATTCATTCGATTTAAGAATGTCTCTCAATAGCAATTTGGAGTGAAAATCCACAATACTCTGTATAATATGAGCGGTATAAGTATAGCTCAACATTATTATTATGACTTACTGTATACATTTGGGTACGATTTGGCTCAAGCATTTGATGCATGAGTCACTCATTCCGAGTTACCATTTGGTTCAGTATTGAGCAAAAGGAAACCATCTCATTGTGAATGAAGATTGAAATGTATGAAAAAATTGCATTTCATTCAATTGCATTTCAAATTCAGTCAAATATTACGTAAATTCACCGCAAAATAAGAATGTAATTTTCGATGGATTTAAGTTTCACTCAATATCCAAGTTTAACAGAATCTGTGAAAATGCACATTAAATCTGGTGAATCGCTAGTATTGAAAAAGTTGAATTTTTTTCGAAATGGGATTATTTTGTTTGAATTGTGAAGAGTAATCAAAAAGTGAGCTTTATTTGGATTCCGATTCTTGTGCAATAAATTAATTTTTATCATTCTATTGATTGGCATAATTAAGAATCGAATTGAAAAAATCAATCCTCTTGTATGAAAAATTAGTTTTAAGTTACTATTAGACCAGTAATCCTTCCAGAGAAAGCCGAAAATTTATTGGACTCACAAGAAGTGCTGATTCTTATACAATAGAAAACTACAAGTTGGCCAACTCGTAAAAGTTCAAACCTTGTTTCATATGAAATCTTCAAACTTGAGCTTAAATCAAAGCAGTCAAGCTTTGACTAGAGATTTACAGAATGAATGGGAGATAAGAATAGGTTTTTCAGACTATGTGGACTGTGAGATGAGTTATTATTGAATATATTTGTTGGACTGATTTATTTGCTTCAAATGATTAGAAGTTATTTATTTCTTTCATTATTGATTGTATCCAAGAAAAAGAATTTTTCTGAGCATTAGTTACTTGATAAGGATTCAAATGATTCACAGCCAAGTTCTTGATATTGTTTTATTCCTGATTAACCATAATTTATGTGCTCTATTTTTGGAAACTTTCTTATTTTGAAAAATGCTCTCAAAAATTATCTTGAAGTAATCGAGCGAAACGTGTCTTATTATATTTTGAGAAATAAATGTCTTAAAAGTAAAAGTTGTTACTTAACTCACGATTTAGGAAACAATTATCTAATTCTAAGATTGAAAAGAAGTGTAAGAATAAAATACTTCGGAAAAGTTATTTATACGATTGGAAAAACTTCAATACTATGGCATCAGTTGCTTCCGAAACAGTTTCCCTTAAAAGTGAGGATATCATTAAAAAGTATTTGTGAGGTTTTGAATCTCAATTCAGGATAAAGTTGCGAAAATCATTCAATTCAAGTTACATTACTCACAAAACTATCGAGTGACTGAAATAACTATCTCTTCGAGTCAAATGGTCAGTCATTCCGTGATTAAAGGTAATCAAAAATTATAAAGAGCTTAAAATGAATTTGCTTTGCCGTTGATTTTGTGAGAAACGCCTAGAAATCCGTCAAAATAAACCGATTCGTATGTATTTACTTAAGCATCAAAACGAATTGATTGTTTAATATTTTCTGTAAAGTCTACTGTGTATCGATCGGAGGCTATATTGACCACTCCCGTCAAAAAGCGATAAAATTCACTAAAATTCAAATATTTTCATGCCTTGAGTATCAAAATAAATGAGCAAATTTTCAAACTTTTTAATAACTTTCAATTGGATACTCAATATTTGACTTTAAGTTTTGAGTTGAGAAAAGCAATTAATTTTATAATTAATATTAAAAATCATGAAAACATGTGTCACTTGAACTAAAATAAATGTATTGTAATTTTTCGCGACTACTTTTGAGTGAAAAGTACAATAGTTTGAAATGAGTTTTAAAGACTTTGAGTGATGAAAATATTGTAATTTCCTTTTTTAAAACTCATTAATGTTATTTCAGTCGACTAACATTGAATGTAGTGCTCAGTAGTACTAGTGTTATGACTGAAATTTAAATTTGGATTCCGAGTGAATTAATTAAGAGCATTATAACTAATGACATGATTGCGTGAACTTTTCGTTAGAACCGATTGAGTCAAAATAATTGCTATTTCAAGTTTAGAGTTCAATCAATTGAATATTTAACATGAAAATCAGCATCAAATACACGAATCGACAAAAAATCCTCTACTGATTCTTCTGACAAAACTCAGACTCTTCTCTACTCAGACTTAATTTGACTCTAACTAATAAGCAAAGGTCAATGCCCTCTATAAATACATACCAATAAGATTCACCAGCATTTGAAATGGGGATTAAGTTAAATCTCAAGCAATGACTTCTCGCAGAATATTCTGTTCACTTCAATGGCTCCCTCTTGACGAAAATTACAACAAAGGATATTCTGGTTATGGCTTTTTAAATACAGAACTCACGTCATGTGCGGTTTCGCAGGAATAATACTTTATATTATGAAAAAAAGAAGTATTATATTATGATATAAATAAGAGCATCACTTGACTACACAGCACGAAACTGATGATGAATTTTCATCTTTATTTTTTCACAAAATATGAGCCCCAAGAAAGCAATAAAATGTATTGCAGAACGTATTAGAGCGTCGAATATTTCATTTATAATTCGTGTGTATAGTATTCGGTATTCAAGTAAAAGGCTTTTTATAGTTTTTATAGGTCAACAAAATATATTCATTTCCTATTCATTTAACATTTCTAGTGTTATTTTTCTTTCAATCGACAATTTCTTTCAATTTTCGTCTTTTAATCAACTTTTCAAAAAATATTTTCTTTCAATACCGAATTCGGGACATAAGAATTGAAATAATACTTTTCAAATGTGGAACATAATATTGCTCACACACACACTTTTATTTAAATAGATTTCTTCTGCAGTCAGTTGTCATATTAAGTTTTGATTGAGCCTAAAGAGTCTGATAAAGTTGTTTGCATTTTGTGAATCACAAGTGGGAATTCATTTGTGAACAATATAATGGAAAACTTTACATCTGCTTAAGACTATTGCCTGATTTTAAGTCTCAGATTAATTTTCATTTGTCTTAAATCATGTGTTATATGATATTTGTTCATTTCCCATGAATATGTTTTTCATTTTAACTCTGAAGTCATATAAACTCGCATTTAGTATAATTTAGATTAACTTTCAAGATATTGTAGAAGTTGTGTCAGATGAATAAAAAATTTGTCCAATTTTGTTATTGGACACGCTTTGAATACCCAAAATAGTCTAATTTTTTTATAGATGACTCCCAATTCAATCAAATTAATCTTTATTTATCCCAAGAAAGTCATTTGTGCCAAATCTTTTATGTATGCCTTGAAAATACTTTAACTTTACGATACTTTGTGCGAATTGCTTTGGTTTTCTTTAGTGTTGCGTTCAATCAAAAATAGCTATAATATAAGTCGTTCTTTAAAATACTCGACGACAGCTTTTTCATCAAGAATAAGATTTATGGTATTACAGATCAAGTAATTAGTCATTTCTGTATCTCTTTTGTATCTGATATTATTCAACAATCTCTAGCAAAAGTTCAATCAATAATGATTTAACAATTTTATATTCACAATCAAATTATTATAATTATGTCAACTTTATTATACTTAATCTCAAAGTCTCAATCTCTCAATATTCCCGTCAAACAAACGACTAATTTCATGATAAATTTGGTGTATTAAGTCATTAAGAAATACCGAATAATAACTTGTTCCGGACCTTATTCTCTCAATTTATATGAAAATGCTTGAGCCAAAAGTTTTCGTATGATTAGTACTAAATTATGTTTCAATTACAGAAAAATATGTTTTTAATGATCAAGAATAAGTGCGATTTAATTATACCTTATATTATATCATATAACAATTCATTAAACATGACCCCATATAAAATGAAAGCAGGACAATAGCTTTATTAATCCATTTTTCGACTATAATTATTAAAGTAGACATGCAATGAATTGGATAAAATATATTTGTCTCAATTCAATGAACAAGTTATTGATTTGTCTTTTATATTGCTTCAAATAAACTTATAAATCAATCGATCATCACTATAATTAATCACATTTTCTACATATTCTAATTCTAATTTTTTCTGTATATATTTGCAAACATTTAATCTAATAATATATCATTTATAGAACTTTGTTTAGAGGTTATTCATTAATTTGTTATCAATATTCTTGAAAAAATTTGGTTTTAGTATTCATAACCAATAAAGATGACCATAATTTCTGATCAATTATAATAATCTACATTTCAATTCAAGAAAGTTTCATATAATTGAAAATTCAATTAATTCAATGAATTGAAATTTATCGAAAATAATCAGGTTTGGAAAGAATTGAATTTGTTTTTGTGCTTAAGTTATAATTATCTAATATTGTTAAAGAAATAAATAACAATTAAATTTAAGTGACCCTCGATTGCTACTTACTTGTCACACAGCTGTGTTTTGAGGACAAAAAAAACTTCTAATTATGTTATCATTCGAGTAATGCTCAATGCAATCTTTATTCATTTAGCTTAATATAATTATTATATATTTAATTTAAAATAATCTTTTAAGTTAATTAATGAATAAGTGAGTGTAATATAGTCAAGAAGTAAAGAAGTGCTACTTTTAAAAAATTAATTTTTTAAATATTGAGTTTTTTGTAGAATCGATTTGAACATTATGTCTGATAATTATGTTTTTGATGCAAATATTCTTTCACTTCTTTCACTTCTTGCATTTATACTCAACTTTGTTAACAAAATGCAAATACTGTAGTGTTCATTGAGATTATTTTACCTCATACTATATGAGAAATCGAAATTATCATAATGAATAAGTATGGTTGAGCTTAAATGCGCTTTTCCAACAATTTATGTATCATATTAAAAAACTTATATATATATTTACAGTTAAATCTCGATTATAAGAATCTTTTCTCTAATAATACCGTAAAAGTATGGAAAAGAATACAGTATTTCTATTTGGGTGCCAGACAAGGGCCGAAGGGAGGATTCACTCCAAAGGGCTGCACATCTATAGGTAAGGGTTATATGAAAAGTGGGAGCTTATGTGTTGAGGTTGGGTAGGGGTCGAAAAATGCATAATGAATCTATATTAAGGCTTTAATCTCTGAAGTATGTGCTCTTCAACTATTGTTATTCAAATGGATCATTAAAATGAAGGGTCTTTGTCATTATTTATAAGAAAATGCATGAAAGAAAAACATTTCAAAATTCTTTCAAAACATATCAAACATTCATTGCATGCAAAATGAAATGCACTTCAATATAAGTTTCTCAACATAAGGTTTATGTGATTTTTTAGAAAATAAATCCAAAAATATGCACAAATCTTGTGAAATTAAATTGTTGAAACATAGAATAGACTGTATTTGATATAAGAAAATGGCAAAACGGAGTATAATTCCAACATTAATGCTACTCATGTAATATAATACCAATAAAGAAAGCATTAAAGCAAAGCATTAGTAGACAAAGAAATGAATGCACTCTCATTTACATATCTTAATGCACAATACAGTATATTTACAGTACTTTTTATATTATACTTCATCAGAATAATACCGCTGATTCCAAGAAGTTATTAATAATAAACAGTCGGACGATAAGAGCCACAAGTTTTTCATTAAGATGTGATTATTCTTATGAAAACCAGGTTTGAAGCGAATGGAATAGAATAGTTGATTGAAGCCTAGGATGAGAAATGATTTTAAACTACATGATAATATAAGAGAATCGAAATGCGAACCTTCATTAAGTTGAGTTTCGTTCTGAAACTGTTGGTGATAGCCATCAGTACAGTGGCTCTGATCTACGAGACTTGTGAATTAGCGACACTCTATTATAAATATCCTACTGTTGTGAATGTAAAACTTGAAAAAGAAATGATTATTGAAATTCCATCGATGACTATTTGTTTCTCAATGCGTCTCACCAAAAGTGCTCTTAAGGCGAAGTACAGGAAACAAATAGAGAAGGAAATCGCGGCAATCAGTTCTTCTGAGTTGGGAAATAAAACAATCGAATTAAATGCAAGTAAAATATTTGAAAAGTATAGCGACTTAGCACTCAAACAGATCAAAATTGCGAATCTGTTCAATATGAGCGTTTCAGAATCGAATTTCATTTCCTGTAATCTTTCGCTTCCTCTGCTTGTGAAGCCGGAGCGCGGATTTGCTTGTCATCATGTTTCAGCTGTGATCGAAAGTTTCAATTCAAATGGAAAATGCTTCACATATTTCTCTCAGCTTAATCAAAATCTAGTTGATCCACTTCTTTATAAAGTTTCACTCTATCAAGGGTTAAGAGCATCAATGGGTGGAATTGCAAATATTGACATCAGATTTCCTTTAGAAGAATACACTAATTATTGGGATATTGCTTTAGCTTCGATCAGGTCAGTCAACACAGTTTAAAGACTGCACTTTTTTCATTATATTTTTATTCTGAAACTTCTCATTCAAATTAAAGCAATGTCTCAATCAATCTGTTTCTCTTTAAGTAAATCGCTTTCGAGTTAACATTTAAGTCAAAGTCAAAATCTCAACTTCAAGTTTTGTCAAATCTTATTATTGTTTTCAAACAGTTAATTATTTTTTGAGTAAATCAAAGTTCAAACTATGGTTTCACAACTTTTACATCACAAACAGATATAGCATTTACGAATAGCTTTGGAAATAAATTAGTCTAATGTGAACTTGAAAAATTTGAGTTAAAACTTAGGTTCGTTTACTTAAAGAGAAACTAAGAGAATATATAGAAAAAACTGCAGTTTCTGAACTTTTTCCGCTGATCCTCAGTATACATCCACCAAATATGATACCAACTCATGAAAAAGTACATAAATTGAGACCAGGTATTCCTTTTACTCTTAATTAACTTACTCTTAAACCTAATTTATAAGCAAAGTTAAGTCAAGCCTCACTCTTGCTCTTTATTTCTTTTTCTCGTTCTCTGGTTTTTTTTGCTGTAAAGATAATTTAATGTTTCGATTGCTGGAAAAGACATTTATAAAGAATAGATTTACTCGTAAGCATTAAGGAAAAAGTGAGGGCTTAACTTTGAGAGATTGTGCAGTTGTACTGTTAATATAAAAAAGATATTAATTGAATCTATTTTTAGGCTTTAATTATGACATTTACTTTTCAAAAACGCTATCAAAGTTATTGCCGCCACCATACGAGACTATGTGTACTATCTATCAAACAAACGATCCAGATAAACCTCAATCCAGAGCAGATTGTGTGGATAAGTGCATCATTTCAATTTGGGGTAATTTATGCAATTGTACTCCGAGTCATATTAGGTGAGCACAATCTTAATTTTCCAATTCCATAATTTTCCATTTCCAATTCCATAATTTTCCATTTCCAATCCCATAATTTTCCATTTCCAATCCCATAATTTTCCATTTCCAATTCCATAATTTTCCATTTCCAATCCCATAATTTTCCATTTCCAATCCCATAATTTTCCATTTCCATCTCATAACTTTCCATTAAATCATTTTAACAAATCTTGAGAATAAACACATCTTTCAAAATATCTAACCATTAAAGTCTGCAAACTATAGACAAATACACATGCATTTACACACATCATATATAATGCAATAAAGAAAAGGTTAATCTTTATTATATTGTATGAAAATAGTGTTCATTCCATTTATCTTTTTATTTCAATATTTCTTTTTTGAAATCCTTAGTGTAAGGAAAGATGTCCATCACATGAACGATTACTTATGTAGTAGTGAACAGAATGTGAACCACAGTTTTGCGGGTGAGATGAAAAATGCTTGCTATGATCAGTGTCTGCCCGATTGCATCGATGAAGAATATGACTTTGACGTAGAGGAGACGTCTCATCCCAGCGACAGAGATATTGAAAAAGCGATCAGTTGTTGGAAACCAGCGCTTAAATTAAGAAAAATGCGAAACGCAAACATCAATTTGATTAGAAGATTTTCTGGAGATGTCACCTACAATCACTCACCGCAAATACCATTCATTGAATTCATTTGTTATGCGGGCAGTTTAGCCAGTCTTTGGTTAGGCCTCTCTGTCTTAACTATTTATGATTATCTCACAAAGTTATTAATTCTCTTCTTTCGTCATTATCTCGCAATCAATAATAAAAGAAAAACCAAAATCAAACCTAAACTTAATAATGTTTTTATTGTTTGAAAACATAGAGAAACATTATTTTAAGGATTAAAAATTCAAGTTATCATCTATTCTAATAAATGTTTTTACTGTAAAAATAAGACATTCCTTTGCACTCCAGAGTAAAAATTGCTCTTCTAAGAGATTTTTCACGTCAATAAATTATGATAAAACAGGTCTTGAGTAATCTTTCTTTTATGTAAGATATTGTATATTATGGTTAATATTTTCATTAAAAGCTTGAGTAAACTTAATGAGTGTTTGATCAATTGTCTTAGTCTTTAATAGATTTAAGCCTCTTTTAATGGGTTTCAAACAGTGAGAGCCCGTTCGCCAATGGCTCTTAACTTCCATTTTAAGATCCTATTCATTCCGCGAGTTTAACTATTTTCATAATGTAAGACTCAGTCTTCGTATCAAATGTATTACTTGTTTACAAATTATTATAACTTTTGTCATTGTTTTTTATAGTTGTCATAAATAATCATTTTTGTTTTAAAGTGTCAAAATTCAATTATGACTCTATTGTTCAGTTCAGTTCTAATAAACTGTTTTCATCTCATTAGACCTTTTCATTAGTTTATTAGAACTTACATTAAGTCATAACTGAAGTTTGACTCTAAGGTCATGTCTATATTATGACACTTCAAAACAAAAACTTTTGAGTGCATTTCTACGAAGCACATGAAAACCTAGAGAAGGATTCGCGGAATGAATCTGAGATTCATTTTGCGAATCGATATAGAAATGCATTGAAAGTAATTGACATTCAGTGAAAGATAGCAAACATAAATATTACGATTTAATACGAAGTCTGAGAACCATTTAAATCAAAAGTTAGTTAACGACTCGCAAAAATAATATGAGCTCTATTTTAAGACGCTTTCGAACGCGAATGAAGCTTGAAATAGAGCTTGTAATGAAGTGTTAAAATGCTTGCGAACGCAAACGAGGTTTGATTTTATTGAATGTTGATTACTGTCAATAGAAGTCAATTTTTTCTAAAATCAAGCCTTATTTATATTTGAAGGCGAACGCAAAGAGGCTTAGATTGAAGCTCTATTTTCAAGTCAATCTAAGTCAGTGATCGCCAACCTTTTCAGTCGAAAAGGCCAGAAAAGACACAAGTGGAGCCGGCGGGCCGCCAAAAAAGTATTTTCAAAAAATCAATATGATTTTAAGCCTATTCTTATTGAAATTAAGGTTCACCAAAGTTAGTAAACTACTGCTACTGTAGCTCCAAATACCTCAGAGGGTCAGAAAAAATCATCCAAAGGGTCGCATCCGGCCCGCGGGCCGCCACTTGGCGATCACTGATCTAAGTCAAGAACAATTGGCGAACAAACCCTAACTCTTTTGAAAATTTATAAGTAACAAAATATAATATAATTCAAGCCATTTCAACAAAAGTATATATGATTTGCAGTACTTATAATTTGTTTTTAATGGACTAAATTAGCAAAAATTATTATTTCACACTTTTACTCAAATTTAATAAAATACTAAATATGTATGCAGTCATTTCTCAAATGACTGGTTTTATTTTAATATACGGGTAATAGAGAATGAATGAATGGTTTGCAATATGTTTCACTCATTCAATGATCATTTTTATCTTTATCTCTACACTTAGATCTATAGATCATTGTAATCGATTTCAGTGATTCCAGTTTTACGATCGATTAAATTTCTTTTCAAAACATTTCAAATAATATTCTTTATTTAGAAAAGAATATGAAAATTTTCTTTTATAATTAGTTTTCAAAATTAATAAATTAAAGCTCAAATTTGCTATATTTTCTACTATTTGATTGTCTTGAGTCTTGATTTTATTATTGTAAATGACACTCATATTGAAGTTTAGTTATGGCACAGAAAAACCATTCAAGTGACTTGAGTACGGAATTATTCATTGATTGTCTCTCACAACTATGAGATGGAATTGCATATAACTATAGCTAAAGAATATTCAACATTTATAGGGCTCATGTATTTATAATTGAATTGTTTATCAAGTGATTTAATTATGAGAAAGTTTAGGAATCAAAACTTATTTGATATATTTTGGCGCTTTGTGTGGTTTATTAGAAAGTTATATAAACTCACAGTATTTGAAAAATGGATTGAAAATTTTGATGTATAAGATAATTGTAAAAATAGTTGACACAAAGAACAGGTATAACATGCAAAAC
>JAQFZT010000770.1:0-20502 GCA_034696325.1 Camisiidae sp.
TTACAGTTTTCGAAATTTCGAAACAAAAAAGTTATAATCAGTTATAATCCCGTAGTCAAATAAAAGACACCCTGTATTATGATTCTAATGACTGATAGTTTATATATTATAACTCAACGATTTATATATAATGTAACGGCTATGTTGTCCGTAGGGATTGTAAAGTGACCTCAAATGATAGAGCCGTCACAGAATATCAATTTAGTTACCCGCAGACAAAAATTATTAGCAACTCTTAACACGATATATTTATCTGTAATCGCTTTTATTGTGAAACAATCTAAAATGTTTTGTAGTTGTAGTTGTACAAAAGTTTTTAATGATATATTAAAGAGTATTCCGAAAGTAATATGCGGCTCGTCCTAGGAAATCAATTTTTCTGATATTTTTTTTATTGATAGAGGATCAAAAATAACATGAGTTTAATTCATAAATTTGACCTATGACCTCCATGGGGGCTACTATTGATGTTTGAAGGTCAAAAGTTAAAAAGTTTATTGTGTAAAAACCTTTGAGAAATTTTCAAAAATTTCTTCACTTAAAAATCAAACCTAATCAAAACTTTGATATTAAAAATTTTCAGAAAAAAATTACGAGTATTACAGAAATTATGTATAAATGAAATTTTCAAAAATCATTTAAAATACGGCACCATACGTGATGGCATTTTTAATATAGTGTATATTATAGAGAATTAAAAACTCTTAAATATTAGTGTGGAAAGAACTGCCATCACGCATGGCGCCGTATTTAAAAAAGTAAAAACTAAAATATTGGAAATTTAAGAGAACTACACCAGTTTCAGGGTCTTGGATGGTCAATTGGGGTATCAATGGACTCAGAATGATGAGAAGATATCATAATTTGAATTTTTCAGTAATTGGCCAGACCCGTCGGGAGTTGGCCAGAAGTGGTCAGAATTGGGTTAGACATCACGAGAAAGCTAAATTTTTCAGCTATTCACAAAGTCTATAGAGTCGAGCTTAAGTCGACACTGTAAAAATTTTTCGAAAAATAATGTCAAAAATTTCTATTTTTAGAGAAAAAATATAATCCCCCTCTTTTTCGAATAATTTAGCTTTCTCGTGATGTCTAAGGAGGTGTCACATCAAAATGAGCCCTATCTATCTATGAGAAAAACAGATTTCTTTTCCCGATCCAAACCCTCAAGTGTGATACATCGCTGGATTCAGTTCGTCAAGCTGAGTTCAATGGTACCACACGCGACCCAATTATGACCACTTCTGGCCAACTTCCGACAGGTAAAATAGTTCTAGAGTAAAAATTATAATAGAGCAAAACCAATTACATATTTCCACGTTAAAAAATACATTAAAAACGTTGGTGTCCAAAAATCTGATAGAAGCGTAACGTTGTTCATGAAGAGTTCTCAAGAGTCCATGACAGAGCTATCTGTTTGAGAGCCACTCAACAGTTACTTAACTTTAACGAAAATAGGAATCAATTTTTAGGCAATGATTTTTTAAATAAAGATCAAGGCTCTCACACTGATTTCTGAAATAAAGTTTTTAATGCATTTTTGAAACGTAGAATCCGAATATGCAATTGGTTTTGCTTTATCTTTTATAGTTTTTTCTCTAGACCCCTAATGAATCATTATGTCCGACCCTGTGTAGTTATCAATTTTTAAAAAATTTTTGCCCAGTCCAGATTTAATCATTATTCGATATTCAATCCGAGTCAAAAGGTCTGTTTTTGGCCACAATATCAGAGAAAATTAAGAAATTCTGATCATTTAATTCAATAATGCTTTTGTTATCATCAATGGGCATAAATTCTAAATTTATTTTTTGAATTAAATTTTATTAAAATATTACTTAAAATTATAAAATATGAGTGGTATTTAGTAATGATGGCACCGGTTATAGAATACACAAAGGTAAGGGAATAGCTAAAGAAAAGTAAATAAAAATTTGATGTTCAAAAGTTAATTGCTGTGCAAACAATGTTTTTCAAATATATACAGCTATTCAATTATTAAGTATAAATGCTATTTAAATTGTTGTCAAACATACAACATTGACTTTCAAGTACTGATTTCAGACGTTTCATTACTTTATACTAATCAAAGGTAATTAATAATATTGCGTCACTTCTCGAATGAACGGATGCTGAAATTCAAATTACCTGTTGAATACTAATTTTCAGTTGCATTAATTTATTCTCTGAGATAAATTTTAGTTGAATGTGCAATACTGTACTATTTTTAATACTATTTCTAACCTGAAATCTCTTTGTCAATTCAAAAACTTAAAAAAATAAGAAGCGTTTTTCTTATCTTATGAGAAAGTATCGTGAGTATTGAGTCATAAATTTTGATGAATAAATCTTTAAATTTCAATGACAAAGCAATTGTTAGCTATTGTTTATCTAAACTTAATTTAAATAGTTTTACATTTGATGAAATATCAAATTAAAAAATAACTTGTCTTTATAAACAAAACTGATTTCAACTTCTTAAAAATGATCAATCCGTGGATTGGATGATTAAAAAAAGTTTACATTTGAACAAATGATTAGCTATGTGTTTGCGATTTTCGGTATTATTAACTATTTAGCAATTAAATCATATACAGTTTCTTATAACGAATATGAAAGTAATCAGAATTAAAACTTGAACTCTTATATATGAAATTTGCATTGCAGTACTCAACATCAGTTATTCAAAAAGGAAAATGATATCAAAATATATCAGTTTTTGCATTTTCACAACTTTATTTTACAGTAAGAGTTTTATTGAATCATTCATTTGAAACATTAAATTTTTTATTTCATTCTAATGCCTTTGATGATTAGTTTCAGAAGTTAATGCAAATAATTCCCAATGTGGTGATTGGCAAACATATAGAGGAGAAAAATGCATCAAAATTTTTGACAAAGAAAAATTGGTAAATTTTGAAGATGCCATTAAATCATGTTCAGAAATTGATAATAGTTCAGAGTTGCTTACAATACATTCAAAAGAAGAACAAGATTTCATATCTGAATATCTGTTTGAAACTAATAAATTAGTGGATTATGTATGGATAGGATTGAGAAACAATAGTGAAAACTTTGAATGGATTGACTCTTCAAACAGACGATACACCTATTGGAGGACTGGGAACCCAAGCAATAAACCTGATTTCAATTGTGTACAAATGGAATCAGGTAATTCGCAGTGGATTAATGAGCCCTGTCATAAAAGAAATTTAGTTGTCTGTCAAAAATTACCTGAAACAACTCTTCCAGACTTATTTAAACAGTTTCTTGAAACTAAAGGAGATCTCAAAGAATCAAATGAAAGGCTTAAGAAAACAGAAGACGAACTTAAAGTAACTCGAAATGAATTGAATAAGATTTTTAGTGTGCTTTTCAATAACAAAGTGGGTTACTATCAGTTGTTTACTGATTCCAATGGAAAGAATAAAGCATTTATTATACCTTTGTGTGCAATAAGAAAACAATATACATTCGATGATTCAGTAAATCTGTGCAAGAATTTGAACTCAACTTTGATTGAAATCGAATCATTGGAAAAACAAACACTTTTGGAATCCTTTTTGACCCGATTTGGGTATCAAGTTCAATTGATTTGGATCAATGGTCAAACAGATAGTTCAGGAAAATGGAAATGGTTGGAGAGTAACACACAATTCACTTTTACTAATTGGTATTCAAGTTATACAATGGGTACTACAGGTTCTACAGGATATACAAATTCTAATTATAATAATATAGCCCTCTGCACATCTCCTAATAATCAATTCGGTAAATGGTTTAGATATTCAAAAACAAGTAATTATGGTGTGGTCTGTGAACACTTTCTTGATTTTGATTAGATTATGAAAAAATAATTGGAATGGAGATAATAATAATTAATATTACCATAAATACTTGCATTTCAGAAGCAATTCTACAATAAATAATTCAACAAATAATTGAACAAAATTTTTAATTTTTGGTAGAAAGCATTTCAAATATGATAAAAACATTTTGTAAAATATGTTTTGAGTTCATGAACTTTTACAGACCCTGATTCTTGATTTATGTACTTATCAGTGATGTTGAAGGCTTGAGTTTTTAGTGCACAGTGATAAGCGCGAGCGTGAGCACCGAGTGTTTTTTAAGAATTATATATGAAAAATTCTAAAATGTCTAGTGAAAATAAACTATATCAATGTTGAAATAAGAATTTGTTCTCACACACATGAAAAATATTTCTTGTTAGTGAAAAATTCGTAAATAAAAAGTTGTAACTGTTAAGTACATTTCTCTGAAACAATTAGAAAGCCTTTTGATCGATATACTGGAGTAATTTTTACTTTATGAAGATTCTGGCTCAGGATACACCTACATGTAGAGCGCTATAGAGTAAATTTTGAATAGGTACTTTAATAAAATAAAATTTTGGGCCCAATTCTCACATGAATCAGTGTTGCTGTGACCCACAATTTATTTCAGTTGAGCACCCAAGCTCTAAACGTTATACTCTATTACTGTCGAGAGACCTGATAAAGACAAAATCTAGTTTTCATAAAGTAAAAAGAACTCCAGTATAAATAAAGAGATGAAGCAACAAAATTTAATACATAATGTTACATATTTGAATTCGATAGGCGTTTAAAACTTATAGAATTGATCTTTAATTTTATATTCAGTCAAATTATAAATAGAAATACAAAATAATTACAATACAGTATTGTAGTTATGAATATCTTTTGTTTAAGATCCAGCAATACAAATAAAAAAGTAATTTTTAAAATGTTCAAATGTTTGTTCAAGACATAAAGTCATTAGTATTAGAAAATTTAATTTACAGACATGGAATCACAAATAAAAATTGTTCATGAGCAAATTCTGTAATAAAATAACATTTTCATTGGGTTGCATATCAACAAAAGAGTAAGTTTTGACTCAAAAGAAAATATAAATTAAAACTAAAAGATCAAAGTTTAAGTGGTTCAAGCTATTGACAGGAGTTTGAAAGGATATATAAAAATATCATTTTCACTCAAGTTATATGAAAGAAGGCTTTTATATAATCGAAATTATAAATCTTAATCTAATTTTGTTGAATACTCATCAATAAAACAATGGCTAATGTGAGAAATGTTAAATTCAAGTGTGTGAAGATTACACTGATTGTTATACATATCTTTTCACTTATTGCCCTCTCATTTGGATTGGTATTAACAATCGGTCTTTTGATTATCGCCAATTCAGATATTTTATCGACTAATGCAGACAGTAGTGAAGGAGAAATAGCCAAAAGTATGCTTTTTTAAATTATAACTTATTGAAATGTGGGTTTAACTTATTTCAGATGCGGCCCAAACCGCTTCTGCCATCGCTTTCTTGATGGTTTTAATACCATTCGTGTTAGAAATAGTCGGTTTGGTTGGAGTTATCAAAGAGTATAAATGGATTGCTACGACTTTCGCTGTATTATATGTGATCGGAATTATTTTTGGATTTGTTTTGTATTTTTGGAGTGGATTTGGATCAGGAATAATAGGTGTCATCATTACACTTATCGGTATTACGCTTTTGACTGTCATTTATGCTCATATGCTATTCACATATGAAAATATGGGTGAGACTCGGGTAGAACCGTTTAAGGTTGTAGGAGGAGAGCTAGAGAGTCGAAAATGGTTTCATTCGAATCAGCTCGTCAAGCAAAGTAAATGACCATAGGCGATATTTTCTACCCCTCCCTGGAACATTAATAAAAACTCCTAAACAAAATCCAAAAAAATAATACAAACCCTCCTTAGCAAAAATTCAAGATAGCCATTTCGTTCAGTTTGTCAAGCTAAGTCGAATGACATCAAATATGACTTTTTAGCTCCCGGTTTCCGAGTAAATCTGCTCCCACCCCTTCAAAAACAATTTTTTAAAAATCAAAATAGCCATTTTTCAGAGCTTATCAAGACGAATTGAATGAGCGTACAATTGAAGGATTTGAGTGAGTATATATTTTTCTACGAGCTTTAAATTGAATATATACATATAAAAATAAGTTTGGTAATATCAGAATCGGCGAAGTCGACTTCGGATGCGCCGGGGTAGGTCGCGCAAAGCCTTACCCCTTCATATGTTTAAACCTGTATGTGACCCCATAATGCAATTTTTGTTAATTTTTGGCAACCGAAGTTTAAGTTCAAATTTATTATCCAATGAAATGGACCTTTCTAGGGTCCAAAGAAAAAATAGAATAGTCATTCAACTCGTCTTGAAAAGCTCTAAAAACTTTGAATTACTCGACGATATTGTTTTCCTTAAAATAATTAGAAATATAAGTGACGTTAATGGTCTTCAAAATGACATAAGAAATATTGAATATTATTGAGAAGAAAAAGAGCTACAAATCAATGCCCAAAAAACAAAAAATTTGAGAATTAAGTTGAGAAATTGTGATTTTCCGGTTTATAGTATGCAAGACATGAGTATAGAGACAGTGGAATCACATAAGCATTTAAGAGTCACTTATGACACAAAAATGACATTCAATGATCACTGTAACGACATTATAAAGAAAGCATACTCTAAATTCAATGTTATGAAGAATCTTTGTAAAGATGTAAATGGTTTAACTTTCTTAAAAGTTTATAAAACTTATATTTACCAGTAATAGAGTTTTCAAACTTATGTTGGATTCATAACTAAACTCAGTCTTAAAATATTGAAAAAATACAAAAGAAAATAACTAAATATACATCTAATAAAATAGGAAAATATGATATTAGTTATAATAAAAGGCTAGAAGTTCTCAACTTAGAAACTTTAAAGTCTAGAAAAGATATAAAAATTCTCAAAATTGTTCATAATATTAGGTTTGAAAACTCTAAAATCCCAAATAAAATGATTTCAAAATTAACTTTTTGTGAACTATAAGAAATGGTATTGTGATAAGGAATAACTTCAGACGAATTAATTTAGAAAATATTTTTAATTACTGTATTAAACTTTTTAATGATTTGCCTTTTTAATGCAAGAAATGAATGTAATTTTAGAAAATAAGTTAAAATTTTAAATGAAAATTTATAGATTGGATACAACATGTTATGTACTCAATGCATTAATATGCTAAATAAAATATTATTATTATTAATCCAACAATGAAAGTTACATAGAAATAAAAATTATACTATAGCTTAATTCAAAATTATAGATAAAAGTTTAAAAACTGTCCATATCTTGAAATATTTTTGTTAAGATTTAATTTTTTGGGATTTTAATAGTTGAGATTCAGGATGATATCAGTTGCTATGGCTAAAGTAATTTACAGGGCTTGTAGAGGAGTCTATGAACATATTTTTTGTTTATATACAAGAGTTGAAAGGATTGTAAGTGTCAAACCCACATATTTAAGTTCTTTTTTCGATTCACTTTATATCGTGCACTTGTTTTATGTAAATTTCAAGGATTTGGCTGTTATTTTAACAATAATGTAGTATCACATGTTTGTAGTATTACAAAATTTATTTTCATTGATGCTTAGATTCTATAGCATAGCATTTCCAAAAGTTAGAGATTACTCAACTATTTGGTCAAAAAATATTTTTATCTCTAATCAAAATAATAAAATTAAATAATAATTTGTTGGAACTCATCAATAAAATAATGGCTGATGTAAGAAATGGTAGTTTTAAGTGTGTGAAGATTACACTGATTATTATACATGTCTTATCACTTATTATCCTCTCAATCGGATTGATATTAACAATCAGTCTATTGATTGTTATGAATTCAGTCGAAGTATCCATTGAAACAGAGAGTAGTGAAGAGGAAACTGCCAAAAGTAAGTTTTATAGAAGTATAATTCAAAAGAAATATTCTTTCTTTCACACAGAGATAGGACAAACATGTTTACTAGTACCAAAAAACTATCACATTTATATAAAGAGGCGAAAAAATTTGTTTTTTTTATCAAACTCGAAGAGCTGTAGTCATGTAGATAAAAAAAACTATTGAGGCATTTTTGCATGTAATAATATAGAAATCAATTTCTATTTCGTTTTATTTCGAGGTTTGATATTTCAATCGGCAAAACATTGATATTTGTCTGTATAAAATTTTTTTGATGAAAATGATATCAGAGCTTAATAAAAAGTTTGAAGACTAAAGTGTTTTAAAAAGCTGAATGAGCTATCAATTTATAATTTATTTGATTTAAAACTCTGATATATATTTTATTTCAAAATGATTAGTCATCAAATTTAAGTTTTAAAGTTAAAAAGTTATGATTTAATAAATTTTATGGCGATTTTACTATAAGGTTTTTAATTCAAATGAATAGTTAAGAAAACTCTCGAAAAAATATAAAAAGAAATTTTTTGTATCATTTAAAAAAATAAACTCTATTAATGAAATGATAACTTATTTAAATTTTGATTTATTTTATGATTAGATGTGGCCCAAACCGCTTCTGCAATGATTTTCTTTGTAGTTTTCATATCAATCTTTTTAGAAATAGTCAGTTTATTTGGAGTTATCAAAGAGAATAAATATATTGTCTCCCTTTTTGCGGTATTATCTATGGCCGGAATGATTATCGGGTTTGTTGTGAATGGATTGGGTTCAGGAATAATTGGTGTCATCATTACACTTATCAATATTGCAATTCCGATCTTAACTCTCATTTTTGCTCAAATGCTTTTCACATATGAAAAGGAATATATGAATGTCTAATAAATGTCAACTTATAGTAAAAAGTTATGTTAATCTTTAGAAATTATCAATTTTTTGAGTTTTTTATTATAATCTTATTATATAATACTTTTGATAAACTTGTGTTTATCTTGTGTTTCTAGTTTGTTAAAATTCAATATGTTTTTTCCAGATAGATATAAACACGAATTTAAAATGAATAGAAAAATAATTAAGGCTATATAATTATTGTAATTACAATCCAATATTAATATGATATCTTGAAAGAGCTAATAAAAAGGTTTTATTTGATACCAATTTGAAGATTTTTGGTCTTGAAATAACGAAGTTATGGTTCATCAAAAATTCTAGATTTTGAAGTTTGAGGTCATTGCTGTCATTTTTAAAATAAGAAGTTTTCAGCCAAACAAAAGCACACGTATCTAATGATATTTTTAATAATTTTGATTTACTGCATCAAAATTGAAAAATGATGATCTGGTTATGATGAGCAAATGACCTGTAATCATTGTTAGGCAGTGAGTAAGCGGATGATACCTCTCAGCTTAAAAGTTCGGTCCAGCCAACACTCCACTCAAAAATATTTCATCAAAAATAATTGAAGATAAGTTATCAAAAATCATCAAAAATCGTGCCGAGAGGTTTTGTCACAGACTGTACATAATTATTATTATATTTACGGAACATTTAAATGCAGTTTATATTTGAAAAAGAGAGAAATTGTAGTTTAATTGAACTCAAATAAGTGAAGAAAATTTTGAAACACAAGTCAGAGTAAAATATTTGAACTTGACTTATACAAAGTGCCCAAATGTCCGGCTCCAACCGGCCCGACTTATTTGGCTCTTCGGGCCATATTCTAAAGTTAAGCCTCAATGGATTTAAAACAATGAATAAGAAAATTGAACTCATTTTTGATATGATTAATAAGTTATACATTCCATAATGTGTTATTCATTACACATGTTAATGAATAGCAATAGTAATTTAAATATTGCAAATTGCATATAAAGTTCATTTAATTATAAATTTCGAGGTATAGAACAGGTGTCTAATGAACTGATAAACCCATAAGCTTTCAGACTTTGATTACAAAACATTTTTCGATATATCAATATCAGGAACAATATTAAGTTATTAATCAATAGTATAATACACTTCTATTATTGCAATTTATTTCCTGATAATTTATTATTTAGATTAAAACTTTTCATAAATAAATTGTTGTAAAGATTTTATTTTTCCCGCATTTAAAGAAATTCAATATTTTATTGACTGCTTTGTTGTTATGACAACAATATTATTATTTTTAAAAAGTAAAAAAGGTGTTGCTATGCTTTTTCAGATTATTTATCATTCAATTTAATTATTAATTAAAAATATATTTTTAATTTAACTGAAAATATGGAGAAAATAGAAATAAATGATATTTTGGATGATTTAACGCAAGAAAATAAAAGACTTTTAACTGATTTATTATTCGCTCAAAAATGCATTCAATTATTGGAAAAATTTAGAAATTGTTTAATAAGTTTTGATAATAATTGTAAATGTGATCAAAATATTGATAATAAAAATGATTTGAAACTACTAAAAGTTGAATATAATTGTGCTTTTCATCAGTTAGAAGTAAAATCAGAATTTTTTGTTTTATTTTATTTAATTGATAAATAATTACATGAATTAATGAGATAAACATTTTGATACGAGACGATCACATCCAACCCAAACCTGACCACTTCTAGTCAATATCAGATTTACATTTGAAATTATTTCAATTAATACGTATATATTGTGTATATATTGACCAGAAGTGGTCAGATTCGGGTCGTATATAGTCAAGTGAGAAATTAGCAATTAATTTCATAAATATCTCCAAATTATGATTTTATAATTTTCGCAATAATTAAACACTTCAATAATATTGAGAAGAAATTATAAAATTAATTATTTTCGTCAATAATAGGATTTTAATAATATTTTTGTTGAGAAATTTTTGGCAGCAATTAAAGTATTGTTGGCTACGGACAGCTTCTGTTCCCTCACGAGTTAAAAATGCTTAAACTTTTGCGAAGAAGTGTTTGTTTGTAGGCCAACATTTTTATTCTTATGATTTATTAATTATTTGATAAATATTGTAATGACATCTCAAACGAAATTAATTTGAATGAAATCCCGATTTTACTTACAATCATAGGTTAATCATAATCAAAAACAATTGGATAATAATATTGAACCTAAACTTCAATTCAATCAAACAAATGTTCACAATAAAAGTCAATTCAATAATAAAATAAAGTCTATTGAAAAAGATTCGGAAAATAGTAAAACTTCTGTCAAAAACTATTCAAAAGAAAATAAATTATTGGAAAACAATAATAGTATCGATGATTGCAATGAAAGTGAAAACTCTAGTATTGAAAATGAATTCAATAATGAATCAAATGATGAGACATATAATGACAGAAATTATATAAATGAAGAGATTATTAATGAAAAAATGAAAAGTAAGAGGAAAATAACAGATTTGACAGTCGATGAGATTTTGAAGAAAATAGAAGAAAAACAAGTTGTCACTGAAATTGATAAAAACGAGCCTTTAATGAAAGGTATGAACGAATTTAGTTTTCTTTTTTCAAATATAAGTTAAGCATTTTTATGACAAGAAATAATTATTTTTTTATTTAAATAGTTTTACGTCCAAAACATAAGACGAAAGGCAGGCGAACACTATATGGCTATTCTTGTAATTTTGATAATATTTGTCAATATATTAATTGCAAAAGATATCGTGTCTTAAATCATATTAAGTATAAACATATAGTTGAAGAGACATTCAATTGTAATGAATATGATGTCAAATGTGAAAAAGAGATCAATTCAGAGAACAATCAATTATTGGAAAAAAATAATAGTATCGATGATTGCGATCAAAGTGAAAACTCTAGTATTGATAATCAATTCAATAATGAATCAAATGATGTGACAAATATTGACAGCAATTATGACATAAATGAAGAGAATATTTATAAGAGAAAATCTTTAGAATTGACAGCCGATGAGATTCGTAAGAAAATAGAAGAAAAACAAGTCGTCACTGAAATTGATAAAAACGAGCCTTTAATTAAAGGTATGAATGAATTAAGTTTTCTTTTTTTAAATATTAGTTAAACATTTTTATGACACAAGGAATTAATTTTTTCCTCCATTTAAATAGTTTTACGTCCAAAACATTGTCTGAAAGGCGGGCGACAATTATATGGCTATTCTTGTAATTTTGATAATATTTGTCAATATATTAGTTACAGAAGAATTCGTGTTTTAAGACATATTCATTCTATACATACTCTACAAAATCCATTCATTCCTGACGACAAGACTATTGAAAAAACAAGAGAAAGAGTATGTTTTGAATTGACAGTCAATGAGATTTTGAAGAAAATAGAAGAAAAACAAGTTATCACTGAAATTGATAAAAACGAACCATTAATTAAAGGTGTGAATAAATTTAGTTTTCTTTTTTCCAAATATTAGTTCAACAATTTTATGATATAAGAAATTAATTATTTTTTCGTCCATTTAAATAGTTTTACGTCCAAAACATAAGACGAAAAACGGGCGAACACTATATGGCTATTCTTGTAATTTTGATAATATTTGTCAATACATTAGTTGTAAAAGAGTTCGTGTTTTAAATCATATTCAGTCAATGCATACAATGGAGAGACGATTCAGTTGTGATGAGTGTCAGTTCGAAACTAAATTTAATTATAGTTTAAAAGAGCATAAAAAACGTGTTCACGAAAAAGCAGTTAAACCACAATCTTGTGTTTGGCCCGGATGTGGAAAGAGTTTCAATTTGGCTAAAGATCTAAAGAGACATGAGTTAGTTCACAGTGAATTACGTCCCTATGTGTGTGAATGGCCCGGATGTGAGGCCACATTCAAATATAAATTTAAACTTTCACTTCATTTACGAACTCATACGGGAGAAAAGCCTTTCAAATGTGATTGGCCCGGATGTGAATTTAGATGTATCGACAGTTCGGATATTAAGAAACACAAAGTCAAACACACAGGCATTAAACCAAACGTCTGTGTTTGGCCCGGATGTGGAATGAGTTTCTGTCGCTCGGATTCGCTCAAGAGTCATATGATATCTCACAGTGAATTACGTCCCTTTGCATGTGAATGGCCCGGATGTGAGGCCACGTTCAAGACTAATAGAAAACGAACTCTTCATTCACGGATTCATACTAGAGAAAAGCCTGTGAAGTGTGATTGGCCCGCATGTGACTATAGATGTGCAGACAATTCTCAACTTAAAAACCATAAACTGAGACATAATGGCATCAAAATCCACGTTTGCAATTGGCCCGAATGTGATCAAAGTTTCAAAAGTGTGGGCGCATTACGCCTACACATTCAGGGTAAACATCGTAAAGTTAAACCATTTCGGTGTCTCTTCACTGGATGTCAATATAGATTTATATCAAAACATGCCATGTTCAAACATTGCAACACTCATACGTAATTATCAAAACATTATATATATATATATATATTATATTATCTTTAAAAATATTTGATTTATCTTTTTATTAATACAGAAAAGCTGTCTGTGATCGCCCGAAATGTGGAAAAAGTTTCAGAACTTTTAAAGAGTTAGAAAATCATTGTTTAGATGTTCACAAAGGAGAGGAATGTTTCAAATGTCCGTTCGAAGGGTGTGAACGAACTTATATGAAAAGAGATGTTCAGAAGACACACTTTTATGACACACATCTTAAAAAATAATTTCTTCAATAAATGGAATTAATTTTTACATTCAATTGAATTTTTTTCATTTCATAATGTAATGCTTCTCTTCAGGGAGTTTTTCAATTGAAAACATTAATTTTAAATTTTTGATTAAATGATAAAAAGGTTAAAGACTATTGGCCTTGAACTGAACAGATTGGCTTCAACTTCGCAAAGCATCTGTTTGGGCAGAATGAGAAATGGATTCTTTACGATTCCAGTCCTTACTCTATAAGGACGATATCTATACTGGTTTTTTCAGAGGCACATATCTATACTGGATATTAACATGAGCTTTGGCTCCAAAATAGTCAATTTTTGTTTCAATCAATTGCTGTCTAAGCAATCCCTAATATCATTCACTAATATCTCCTAAAGGAATATCAAATATTTCACGATAAAATAAATAGATAGATAGGCACCTGTAGTCCATATGAATGGGCTCCACGACATAACATCGCGGACAAAACATCGCAGGACACTTCATCACGGACATAACATCGCAGGTCAAAACATCGCGGAGAAAAATCATCGCGAACCAAAATATCGCGGAGAGAAAACATCGCAGACCAAAACATCGCAATTATTTAAAAAAAATTTACAAACTGTAAACTTTAAAAATGCATAAAAATGTGGCTTATATTAAAATTGTGTTGGATTATATTTAGCACTAGTGCTGCGCCCCGATTTTCAACTACAAGCTGATTATTAAAATATCTTGCTTTAATTTTTTCAATTTATTATGTATTTTTTACTTATTAGTATTTTAGTATTTGAATAAAAATGATTGGTATTAATTTTTTCACCTATTTTGCGATGTTTTGGTCTGCGATGTTTTCTCTCCGCGATATTTTGGTTCGCGATGATTTTTCTCCGCGATGTTTTGACCTGCGATGTTATGTCCGCGATGAAGTGTCCTGCGATATTTTGTCCGCGATGTTATGTCGTGATACCATATGAATGATCGGTCAAATTAAATAAAATAAACTAAATTATCTTTAAAAATTTCATTCGAATTTTTCTTCAACTGAATATTAGATCATTTTATATTTTTCAGTAAAATATAATTTTTAAGCAAATTCTATTCCTTAAAAATTGGGAACAGAGATAACTTTTATTAAAAATACATCTTTGACTGAAGTTACTATATTTGATAATTATATGAACGCGCATAACAGATTTGATAATCAAACTGTTTATTATAAGTGTACTGCCATTTTTCACGATCTTGCATTGAGTTAGGGTTTTTCAACTTTTTTTTATGGGTAAATACTTATGTAAAGCGCTGTAGAAAAACCCTAACTCAATGCAAGATCGTGGAAAACGGCAGTGTAGTGTTAGAAAATGTAATGCAAGGTTGGTATTAAAAAGTGGAGCTTATTTTTCTCATCCTGGAATTCATAATGATGGCTCTTACTTGAAGCAATTTTTGAAACATTTGCCAACTAACTAGTAATTATCACAATCTAAAATTACAACTATTTCATTTCAACAAAAATATAGTTAATTTTAAACATATATAGCATTAATCTGATAAATTCAATTTTTAAAATGAATGAGAATTCGACTAAGATTATAGAGAAAAGCCTGAGTTATGCAATGCACACACTTTTTCCAATCACTGCTCACTTTTTGAAAGGGGTTCAATTTATTTTAAGGGTAACTCAGGATAAATGGGGATATGAAAAGTTTAGTTTTCCAGTGTATAGATAAGTACCTCAGGGATAATGGACAATTATAGAGATCGTCCATATAGAATATTGCCTGACACCGTTCTCTACTGGGATGTTGAGCATTAAATTCTGCTGCAATATGTGCACGGGTTGAGCCTTGACTATATTCTACTCTTGATTACTTTTTTTAATGATATTTTTCTATTAGTTATAAAAAAAACTCCATTTGTTTTTGTTGTTAATATAAATGTTATGAATTGCAAAATCATTTAATAATGTTCGCCAATTTTTAAAATGTTAAATAACTAAACGCACATTATTCTTATATGTTTCTCCATGAAATTTATAATTAATTATTGGCCTTCTAATTAAATGCAGCTGCAAACTTTGATAATAAATTGATTCAAGGTGAACTTCTTCTATTCAGATCCGTGATAGTCAAGTGATGACCCGCGGGCCGGATGCGGCCCTTAGGATGATTTTTTTCTGACCCTCTGAGGCATTTGGAGCTACACTCATGGAATTTTATAAAACGCACAAAAACAAGAAGTCTGGTGACGTATTTGTGGTCAACTTTAAAGTTGTAGAGGCTAAATTTGAGAGTAAAAATACGTCACCAGACTTCTTGTCTTTGTGCGTTTTATAAAATTCCATGAGACATGATTCCACTGTAACAGTAGTAGTAGTTTACTAACTTTGGTGAACCTTAATTTCAATAAGCATAGGCTTAAAATCATACTTATTTTTTGCGGTTCACCGGCTCCACTGGTGTACTTTCTGGCCGTTTCGGCTGAAAAGGTTGGCGATCACTGATCTAGACAATTAAGTAGTGCTATTTGGCTCAAATTAAATCTAAGTATAAGTAATTTAAATAAAATTTATTTCAATTAAGTCTATGTATGTTATATGAAAATTTTAATGATCAAGTCTAAGTTTAAGTCAGTCGAATGAAATAATTTTCACCTAAATCTAAGTAAGTCAAATGAAAATAATTTCAGATAAGTCAGTTGAATTAAAAACTTTTAAGAGAATTAATACTACTAATAAATTAAATCAATGTACATGTAGAAAGTGTCCTTCATTCATATCCAGATAGAGATCATTATAATGTCTCTCTATAGTAATATGAATAGAGAATTATGACTTAATAATATTAATTTACAATAAAATAATTATCGGGTGGTCTCGGTAAAACGGTCCGTGGATTTTCCAATTTTCATATACATTTTCTGAATTTTTATCATTGGTAGAACTCTAATCTGAAATTACAGAGTGAGGAACGTCCATTTCCAAAAGTTACATCTAATTGAAAAAATATTTTCTCATAGGAGCCCATGTAAAAAATTTTCGTTTTTATTTTGCTGGGCTTCTACGAGTAAAAATTTTTCTCGACGCCCACCTCTATGTATAACACATTGTTGGATTCAGTTCATCAAGCTGAATCATTTGATACCTTATTGGACCAGATCCGACATGGAACTGACCACTACTAGTCAATTGACATTAGCATAACTGAAAATATTCATTTTGAAATACCATAGCATATAAGTCTATTGACCAGAAGTGGTCAGTTCCATGTCGGATTTGGTCAAATAAGGTATCAAATGATTCAGCTTGATGAACTGAATCCAACAATGTATTATACATAGAGGTGGTGCGTCGAGAAAAAAATTTTCCCTGAAAATTAGTCCCTGAATTGACTGAAGACGCAATGCTTATTATGAATAGAAAGATTATTAGGACTGCAAATAAAGCATAACAAATGCAAGTCTAATAAAGATCTGCATTTTTGCAAAAAACTGTTGAATAAAGAAAAGCATTTATAAGTGATGTAAATATAAACCAAATCAATAGCAAATATATCAACCAGTATTTGGTGTTATAATCATTGGTTTCCCGATATATAAATTTAGAACTTAATGAACGAATGACTTTCATCATAAGCCTGTGTTTCAATTTCAGATGACTTTTCCTTATTATTGATTCTTGTTGTCTCAGTTTGATTTTGATATAACAACTGATGAGATAAAAGTAAACGATTTGATATGAATGCATATTATATAAATAATAGACACAAATTGAAAACAAGAGACTGTTAGGAATACCAAAAATAATAGAATCCTGAATTGAACAATTGATAATCAATGGGGTTATGTTAACAGTGAAACCAACAATCGATATAATTTTCTGGTTATGTAAACCAGCAAATAGTGAATAAAACTCTCACCTTTTGTATCATTTTATAGATTTCCTCTTTACTTTGAGGCAAAATCAATCCCGACATCATCTCAAATACCCTCAAATCTATTGAATTTATTCCAAGTTTATAATTATAATAATTAATTAATTGTGGTAATAGAGCCAAAATGATGTATAGAATACAAGCTATATTAGAAAGATATTTGACTCCAGGAAAGTAAGAGAAATCTCCGTTTATAATAAATAAATTTTTTTTCATCAGGAGTTAGTAATGAAAGAATGCTTTTGATTAAAACTGTAAGGTTTGTGAGACAAATTAGAAGAGGATTATGAAATTTGCTTCTCTTTATGCCATTTCTCAATTCAAAACTAAATCCAATTCTATACAAATGTATGTCAGCGTATTTTAGAATTATATTTTGGGGCAAAAGTTTGGTTGCGTTGAAAGTCTTCATGAGTTTCTATACGTTAACTCAACTGTTTCTAATGAATAAACTATTCTTATTAATTCTAAGGTAATAATTATTTTATTGAATGCTCATTAGAAGTTAAATGTTTCATTTCGTACTATCCATACATTAACATATTAAATATGTTCATCAAATTCAATAACGACTTTCAATGGCTCTTTAAAAAACAACTTCTTAAAAAAGAACTTTTCGAAAGAAAAAAGTCTATTTTGCAATTTTTGTTGATCATTGAAATTGTGATTTTGAAAATAACTACACCAATAATGTCATAAAAACATATTAAATTAATGTAATGTTATGATACTTGTGGAAAGTCATAAAAAACTTATACTCAATGCAATTTCGAATTAAATTTTTATTCTAACGACTTAAAACTTTTATTAAGTAATCCCATAAACCACTACAGTATTGCTACACTTTGAAATAGTCATTCTGTATTTGATCAATCATATAAGCGCGTGCAGCAGTTCTTTGCATTGTTTTATAGTGATAAATTTAAAGTCTAAATCATGGCCGCTCATATCAAATTCACCTGAGGGCCAAAATTTTCCCTCAAACGGCCGCGCGGGTCAAGAAAATACAATTTTTGGAATTCAATGAAGTTAGAGAACAATTTTGTAACTTTATTGCAAAGAGGATTGACTTGAAGCTCTATTTTGAAGTGAAGTGAAGCCTCATCGGCGAACATCCCTTAACTGACGAATCTAATGTTTGAAAGATTCCATATAGGCTAAGCTCAAGCTCTGAACCATGAGCTTCTGTTTTACCTTCTTATCACTCAGTCATATTTGAAACTAAATTTCACTAAAGTTTCACTAAATTTCTGTTCAAACAATCCCTAATATCATGATATGTCTTAAAGGGATATTTGACATGTATATAGAGCCTAATATTTACTAAACATAATTTGCTTAAGTTAAGGTATGCAAAATGAATCACAATTTTTAGTCATCTCTTATTTACAAATTTCCCGCATTTCTAACTTTTCAAATCAAATCATGTTTTAGTTGTGATGTTGTTATGACAACACGTGTCATAATATTTAATAAAAATATATCAATGCTTTCATAATAAATAAAAGTGTTTTTCATCTTATTTTTCAATTCATTTGAAATATTATTCAAATAATTAAATTATGAATAAAATATTAAACATTAATGACTTGTTTGAAGAGTTGAGAGAAGAAAATAATAGACTTTTAAATGAATTATTATTCTCTCAAAAATTTATTCAATTATTGGAAAAGTTTAGAAATTGTTTAATAAGTTTTGATAATAACTGTAAATGTGATCAAAATATTGATAATAAAAATACATTCAATTCATTAGAAAATGAATTTAAATGTGTTTTTAATAATAATGAAAAACAATTGGATATTAATATTGAACCTAAACTTGAATTGAATGAAAAAAATGTTGAGAATAAAAGTGAATTCAATAATAAAAGAAAGTTTATTGAAAAAGTTTCGGAAAAGAGTAAAACTTTATTCAAATGTAATGAAGAGATGAATTCGGAGAGCAATCAATTCATGAAAAACAATAATAGTATCGATGATTGCGATCAA
The DNA here is from genome assembly GCA_034696325.1 of Camisiidae sp. NCBI lineage: Eukaryota > Metazoa > Arthropoda > Arachnida > Sarcoptiformes > Camisiidae > Camisiidae sp. The sequence goes on from JAQFZT010000770.1 coordinate 19,380, forward strand.
AGTCAAAACTCTATTATTGATAATCAATTCAATAATCAATCAAATAATGAGACACATAATGACAGCAATTATCACATAAATGAAGAGATTATTTATAAGAAAACAAAAGAGAGAGGATATCATGAAATGACAGTCAATGAGATTCGTAAGAAAATAGAAGAAAGACAAGTCGTCACTCAAATTGATAGAAACGAGCCTTTAATGAAAGGTATGAATGAATTAAGTTTTCTTTTTTCAAATATTAGTTAAACATTTTTATGACACAAGGAATTAATTTTTTCCTCCATTTAAATAGTTTTACGTCCAAAACATTGTCTGAAAGGCGGACGACAACTATATGGATATTCTTGTAATTTTGATAATATTTGTCAATACATTAATGGCAGAAGAATTAGTGTTTTAAGACATATTCAGTCTACACATAAAGTTAAAGTCACTTTTGAAAAAATCTTAAACTTAAATCCAATTGAATATAAATGCAATTATAATGAATGTGAGTTCGAAACTAAATCTTCTAATCGTTTAAAAGATCATAAAATACGTATTCATGAAAAAGCAGTTAAACCACATTCATGTGTTTGGCCCGCATGTGGAAAGAGTTTCTATACACTCAAAGAGCTGAGGAATCACATGATTGTTCACAGTGAATGTCGTCCGTTTGCATGTGAATGGCCCGGATGTGAGGCCACGTTCAAGAATAATAGAAAACGAACTCTTCACTCACGAATTCATGCAAAAGAAAGGCCTGTCACGTGTGATTGGCCCGGATGTGACTATACATGTTTGAACAATCAAAGTCTTAAGAAACACAAACTCAGACATACAGACATCAGAACACACTTTTGCAATTGGCCCGAATGTGGTAAAAGTTTCAAAGATGCCGACACTTTGCGTAAACATCTTCAGATCCATCAAAACGATAAACCGTTTCAGTGTCTCTTCACTGGATGCGATTTTAGGTTTATTAAGAAACATAATATGCTAAGACATTTTGAGTCTCATAAGTAATTATTTGCCATTATATCAATATATATATCAATATATATATATATATATATATATATACAGATATGATATTCTCCAACTAGGACACTTTAAACTTGAATAACTCTTAGACGGATTG
>JAQFZT010000771.1:0-20490 GCA_034696325.1 Camisiidae sp.
ATTAATTAGTTTTATAAGGAAACTTTTTATATCCCTTTAGGATATAACAATGAATGACATCGATTTGTGGCACTTTTGCCCAATTAGTATTTTCTAAGGCTTTTATGCTTTTAAATATGAACAAGACTGACTCAGTATGTCCACAAATTTGTAAATAATTGCATTTAATAGGGCTCAAATCATACCATTTTTAGTGGAGCCACGCCTACCCATTCTCGATATACGCCTACCTTTATAAATTTGGTATTATGCATCTATTTCCAAATTTGTATGGGGGTATTGTTCAAATAAAATGTTGTACTTAAGTCTGGACAAAAGTGAAAGGTGGCATACGTTGGCTATTTTCAGATTTCCACGAGTTTACATACTTTGCATAAATACAAGCTTACCTGTTACAAGTATCTGTACAGTACTCATGAAAGCTTACATTGGAGATGAGCTCAGCTCCAACTATGGAATAGCTTTTAAAAATGGAATAGTGAGGTCTGTGTTCTTCTGTTGGATACAGTGAGACAACCAAATAATCATTATAAATATGTATAAATGCCTGATTGTGCTTCAAATTGTGTCATTTCATATCAATTTCATAGAAGCTATCACTTCAATCTTAACTTCCATCAAAGCTCGAGCTCGTGTTTTAAGAAGCTCTAACATTCGAGATCACAAAAACCATTCATTAGGCTTTGGATCTCTTCAAACATTAATACAATACTTATAGATTGCAAATAATAGAAAAAGTTATTTTATTTTTCAATAAATTTGAGATTTGTATTGACATGATTTTAAAAGTTATGATTAGAGACAATTTAGAAAGTCTTGGAAACACTTAACACTAATACTAATTATCGATAAATAATAAGTAAAAATAAGGTTTAAATTAAAAGTTAATTAAAATATGCCTATAATTACCAATAAATACGATTAAATAAGAAAACATATAAAACTATTTAACGAAGTTTGACATGAAAACTATTTTGAATGAATTAATGCAAGCACTGGTTTTAAGTAGTTTTCTTTTGGCACGACTTAATGAAAGCCATTCCATGAACTCTACCGTGAATTTTAAGTTCTTTAGAGTCAGAAAACTTAAGTGAACAGATCGGACACATAGTGTCAGTCGACTCTTGATTATCTAAAATTTCCGAAAGTTTTCTTTCTCCGACTTCTTTAGGTAATTGGGGTTCAGTTATGACAACAGGTATTTCGACATTCATTTTGTTAATATAAGTTTCGACATCATGTATGCGATGCTCGAGAATTAGATGCCTTTTCAGCGTTTGTAAGACAGGAAAAGTAAGCCCACATTCTTTACATTTAAACAATTTAGGAGTTGTGGGTCTTTTTGTATTACTTTCATCTTCTTTTACATTCACATTAATAGATGTTTGGCTGTTATTATTGACTGCACTTTGATTTTCACTCATTTGATGCTTAACTGAACGGCCATTTATGTTAATTTCGTCGCCGTTTACATCACATATGTTTCTCTTTTTACCATTAGTTTTAAGTATAGAGTAATCACTATTTGTTTGGTTTTTTAACTTATGATTCGCATAAGTCTCACAATCATTGCTAACAATTAGCCTAAACTGAAGTGATATCTCTTTAGTTAATTTAGTGAAGAATGCCTTCGATTCAAATTCAGTCTTGTTTTGAGTGTGAGAACTATTTAAATGGAGTTTAAGATCTTTTTTATCAGTGAAAGATTGATTACATTCATGACAAACAAAGAGAAACTTTGCGAAACCGCACAATTTCTTTTGATGATTAGAGATGTGTTCCAAATAATTGTAACTCGATTTGAGTTCATTGTCACAGATGGGACACTTGAATATCACATTTCTTCGCAAATCGTCCGGATGAGTGTTTGTCTGGTGTGCTTTCAATTGTAGGTCAGTTTCGAATTTAAATAAACATTGAGAGCATTGAAAATATTGTGTTGTATGTAATGATTTGATGTGTTGTATAAAAGCTGAAAGAGATGACATTCTATTCGAGCAAAAGATACACTCATATACCAAACGACGACTAAAATGAAGACAATTTACAATTACATGAGTCATGAAATCAGTCTCTTTTAAATCATTGGATTTTATGCCACATTCGGGACAAATCCTATTATTATTAGTATTACTGGCATTACAATGAAGTCTACTATGAAGGGTTTGACTGCATTTTGTGGCGCATATTATGGGACAGATTTTGCACTGATTTGAAGGCAAAACCATTTGATTGTTTTCCGACAAATGTTGTTCACGAGTCGACAATGAACTTAAACTAGTGTTACACTCACTGCACTTTAGCTCACAATTAGATGACTTTTTAATTAGAATTTTCTTTTTAATTAAATCATTAGAAATATCTGTTCTCTTATTGTTTTCAATAATAGTATTGGTATCGTTTTGCTCTCTTTGTAATGGATATGTTTTCACTAATTCTTCACTGCCTTCACTTTTACTTGAGTCAATAGTTTTCTCATCTTTTAATGTTTTTTTCTCATCTTTAGTTGAGTTAATCGTAATGTTATTCTTCTTTTTATCATTAGTAGCCATACTTTCAGGTAATAATTGAGTCAATGGAAGCGGAGATACGAAGACTTGAGACACTTCGAGCTTATCATCGGTTTTGTTTTGATTGTGTGAACGAATGTGCGACAGAAGAGCACATCTGTTGTAGAAATTGAGCCCTAATTGGCATTTATCACAAAAGTATGAGATTTGAACGGATCTTCTCTCAAAATGCCATTTAAGGCTCGACTCAAATAGAAATGTATCCAAACATTGATGACAAACATGTTTCTTAATTGCAGTTCCGCTCAAATCAATGGGTGGTTCCATTTTTGGCTTAAATGGTTTCACCACTGAATGAGTCAATTGATAACTAATTGATGAACAATTGGATGACTCTTCAGATGAAGACTTCATTGCATTTGATTATTAATTTGTGAACTCATTTCTAAATATTTGGTATTTTAATAACACAATAATTTATAAAAAGTTATCAACATTTCTAAGTTTCCAATAATTATTTAATTAAATAATAAAAATCAAAATATTTTGCAATCAATTGTTCGCTTAAATGGAAAGTCAATTTCAAAACAATTAAATTAATAATTGTTTATATCATTTACACAAATATCTTAAGTCACAAAAACTCAATTAAAAGTCTTATAATTCAAAATAATTTGGCGCACAATTAGCGGAACACAATTTATATAAATTGTAAATAATTTAATAGAATTTCATTTGACACAAACAAATAAAACCAATGATTGTCGCGATATTGACAACACTTCATAGAAACTCATTTCAAACAATGCCTAAAAGTTTGTTTGTTTGTCAACAAATATCGTATTTATCAGTAGTTTTATTGCTCACAATTAAAATTTTTACAGTTAGTTCTTTTTATTTACCGTAAATGACGTCAATATATTACAGCTTTTAGTTTTAGTCATCAGGTTTTCAGCCTTTGTTCATGTTTTGTGGGTTTTATTTTGTTTTGTGTATAACATAATTAATGTTAAAAACGAAGACATCGACACCAATAATAGGAACCACATATTTCTAATTGATAAAGTAATTCGAATAAAAATTTGGTACTATTTTGAGTATTAAACAGTATGGTCTGTGTGTTTAAATAGTACTAAAAGTACAATGTCTTAAAACTTGTTATAAAATAATAATAATTTAAATGGAATATAAATATGATAATAAAAAATATATTGTGTTATAAATTTTTGACACACATTTGATTAATTTGATTAAAACCATTAGAAATATATTCTTCTGATTTATTTCTTATATTTTAAATGAAGTTTTAAACTGAAACCCATTTATACTTTTGCAGCAAAATTTGATTTTCTATTGAAATAGTTTTGATATTTAAAAAAAGTTATGCTTTAATCTGCGAATTGTTTACGTATTATTTGATAATAATATTGAGAGACATTTGTAAACATATATTAATATCTAATGAGCGAACATTTCAATCAATGGAAAAGTGGTTCAGATGTGAGTTCACGAGTAAAACGTCACACAAACAGATCATCAAAACTAAGTTTTTGGCGAAAAGACAGCTATAATAGTGCAAAATTAAAGTCCAATTATGACGAAACAGAAAAGTTATATACTTTTGATAATCCATATTATGGTCCAAATGATCAAATTGAAGACTTTGATATCAGTGAACACAGTTGTAATTCGAGATCTTTTAAATCAAAGAATTTTGAATTGAAAAATAGGAATAATTATCAAAACAATGAATTAGGTTGTGATGAAAGCAATGAAGAGGACTTGGGATTAAATAGAAAGGAATCACTCATTGAATATCTTAATTATGAGATCCAAGAGAAAGACACTTTACAAAGTATTGCATTACGTTATGGCTGTTCTGTATCTAAAATCAAACAAATCAATCATTTAATCACTGATCAAGAATTCTATGGATTAAGAGTTTTGAAACTTCCGGTCAAAAAGTTTGGTATTCTTAGCGATGTATTAATACATCAGGTGAACAGTTGTTCGCACAATACAATCGATTCAGATATTATTGATTTTGATTCAGACAATACAAGAGGCATTTGTCATAAATCAGACCCATTTGAGGTTCGGAAGCCTCGAACCAACTCTTTGACTGTTAATATTGGAATTTCACAGCATTTGAGTCGAACCAATAGTGATGACGCCTTCAAGTTTCTTAACCATATGGACGAAGATCTTAAAAAAATAAGAGAATCTACAAAAACAGTTATCGAATCATCAAATGTTAAAAGTCTAGACCAAAACTTAGTCTCTCTTAACTCGAGTGATTTCACAACACTTGAATTGACAAAACTCAGAAGAAGTGCCTTCTTATCATGTGATGAATCGGATTATGGCATCAATTGGTGTAATCTATTGTTATTAGCATTTGTATTACTAATTCTAGTCCCTCTTATATATGTTGTATATATTAGTGAAACACATAATGCAACCATTTCTAATCTTCACATTAATCATTAGGACTTTATTTACTCAATAAAAATACTTTTTATTATTAACAATTTCAGTAAATATACATTCATTCAATCCATGCTTTTTGTCCTCAATATACTCATTCAGTTCAATAAGTGGGTCCTTCATCCAGATTATCGTCCGATTCTTCTAAATAATTCTCTCCGTTATCGAAATATGAAAACGTATAATCAGTTCCCTATTAAATGGATTAAATATGTATGAAATCATATAAAGCAATCAATATAATGATAACTATGTATGAAATGTTTAGTTGCAGAACACGAGAGGAGGGCTCTCAAGGCCTCAGCTAAGATGCGAGTCATATGTATTGTTTGAGTGACGAAATGCACGCTTTTTGTAATTAATGGTTGTGTATTTTGTCACTCAAACATTCTTTTTACTGGCATTTCGGGGACCTTTGCTTTGTTGGGTTGGATGAGCACAAGCTTTACAGTAAGGGTTCATTTCAGTACAACATATCTTTAAACTAGGCTTCAATTTGAGTTTGATTTACAACAACATAAGCTGTAGTTTTGCACTAAAGCTAAAACTCTAAATATATAATAATATTTCAATACTTCCTCAACATCTTCAACTTCTTCGACTTTTTCTTCATCGGTCACATTTTCTTCTAGTTCAGTATTGCTTTTTTCGTCATCGCTTTTGTCTTCGATTTCTTTTGCCGACAAATTTTCTAATTTTTTGTCAATATCTTTAAGAATGAGTTTTTTAGGTTTTTTAGCAATTTTTCGCTTCTTTTCAAGACATAATTCCGTTGGAAATAATCTCCAGTCTATCGGTTCAAATGAAATAATTAGACAAATAATTAATTAATTTTTAACTCAAACTTGATTTATACCGAATTCAATATCATTGCCATTGAGTACACTTTCGTTCGCAATATTTTCATATTTATCAGAATATCTTTCAATTTTTGGGGTTTCTTTGGATGGATTGATATAGTATTTGGATGTCGTTAACGACGATCTGAACTCTTGTTTTAATGTCAATAAATAGTTATCGATTTCTGTGTTTTTGAGTGGAGACGGCTTTAAGTCGAGTGGAGGATAGAGTGCTGGCGGATGAAGAGTTGGCGGTGGAAGTGCTTCACCACGACTTAGACCCATCGATTCCAATGAAAAGGTAAGCGCATTCTCTCCACCTCTTCTTTTACCACCTCTACCACCTCTTGACATCACTTATATATCAATTAATCGCTTAATCACGAAATCAATAATTATCACAAACTATTAAAACTTCTTTTCTTTACACTTTAATTCATTAATTAATTATTTACTTATTTATCAATTTTTTAAGTAACTAAGAGTTCAATATTTTAAACTCTGGACATTAAACAAAATTATTATAAGTTTGAAAATAATTGAGAATTAATTTTGTTTTGATTTGAATATTATTAATAATTTAAATGAAAACGCTTTAAGTGTTACGTCACATGTGTTTATGTGTTTGTTTTCTCAACGAATGAAAAGCGTTTCAGCGCTTGAATGAAATGCTTTATCAGAGAGTCTAATAAATAGCGCTGTTTTGAAAGGTTTGTCACTCACTTCAATGACAACAAATTATAATTTGCATTATTTTTATGAAATACTAATTCATATATATTTGTGTTAATTAAATAATATATAGTGTTCGGAAATGATCGAAACATTAATACATATAGAAGTTCTTCAAAAAAGAAACAGTTATTCGAATGCGAATGAAATGAAAGCTTTGGTCTCGAATTGGATTCAATCGAACGGAGAGTTGGAGTCTATTATCAAACAAATGGATGAAAGAAACGATTCTTTTATAATAATAGAGAAAATGCCTCAACACTTGTCCGCTAATATCGAAGGGATTAACGTCTCATTGAGTCGTCAATCGGTGGAAATGCCATCAATTGATAATTCAATAGAATCTGGAGTGAAACGAATGGATAGAGATCTCCATAAATTCAATATTAAAAGTAATAATGTATTGAAGTATTATATCTATCAATTGAACTATGAAAGTATAGCCGACGAAGAGCTAGAGAGCGCCGAAGAGTCGTTGCCTTCAGCCCAACACACGATTCTGCCATCGAATGAATATCACGGTCTTTGGGAGAGTTTGATCTTTGACAACAACATTAGAGACCAATTGCTTAGCTTTGTCTTGACGTCACTCATGTTCGCCGACAAAAAAGTTGATAACAAACTAATCAATTGGAATAAAGTAGTGTTACTTCACGGCCCGCCCGGAACTGGAAAGACCTCTTTGTGTCGCGCTTTGGCTCAAAAGTTGTCCATTCGATTGAAAGACAAATACAAAAGTTCGCAATTAATTGAAATCAATTCTCACAGTCTTTTCTCCAAATGGTTTTCAGAGAGTGGAAAACTTGTTATGAAGTTATTCGAGAAAATTAAAGAGTTTGTTGAATACGGTGATCAACTCATCTTTGTATTAATAGATGAAGTGGAAAGTCTGGCGCATACTAGACAAGTGTCCATGAATGGCACCGAACCCTCCGATGCCATCAGAGTTGTAAACGCTTTATTGACTCAAATCGATTGCATTAAAAACTATCCGAATGTTGTGATTCTCACCACTTCTAATGTGACGAATGCTATAGATTTAGCATTTGTTGACAGAGCAGACATTAAACAATATATCGGTCTTCCGAATATTGAAGCCATTTATGAAATCTATCGCTCGTGTATTCAAGAACTCGTCAAGTCGTGTATCGTTTCATGCGATGAATCCATATTAGCCTACAATCAATTGAAATGTTCGGCACAATTGGGTGTCACTTTTGGCACAACTTTTGCCGGCAATTATAAACTTATGGAAATCGCGAAACAAAGCTTAACATTAAGCGGACGTTCATTAAGAAAAGTTCCATTTTTGGCGATCGCACTCTTTTCTGGCGGACAAATGCCTATCAAGTTCTCAGACTTTCTCGAATACTTGTCTAAAGCTGTCGCCAAACAATTTCAAGACAGAAAAGAATTGAATTCTGATTTGAAATGAAACCAAATTTTATTTGAAAAATTCATTTTTACATTTTTAATTGATTTATAAAAATAATTTGACGTTAAAAAAAGACTAATACTGTAAATTTCTGTAAGAGAAAGAAGTTCTAGAACTAGTTGTTCCCAAGTTTTGATCGCTATTGTTCTGAGTGTCCAATGAATACAAATCTTCATTACTTTTGTTCGGTTTTAACGATTGCTTTCAATGAATTTAAAATCAAAAATAAAATTAAAACTCAATTAAACTTCAATTGAATTGAAAATGCAAAAAAAGTTCACTCAAAACTATTGAAAAATAAAATTTTCAATTTTAAGTTAATTGGAATCTGAAAGAGTGAGCAAATCCTTTCAATCATTGGATGAACTGAGTTCTCACTTTCATTAAAAAGTGCTATTAATTAGTTGTGAAGCATAATGATTGAGAAAAACTCTATTGAACTTAAGATTTCATTAAATAGATTCGATTGATAAGAAAAGTAAACAAATAAATAATTAAACGTATAAAATCTCGAATGAAATCTAAAGTTTACAATTATGATGTCTCATAACTTAGTCATAAGTGCTTTTCAATCAAAATCAGATCTGAGTTAAGACTATGATCGAAAGGATTTTTGTGACTCTTTGAGTTAACTTTATATTGAAAATTTGATTATTGAATAGTTTTTGAGTGAACTTTTTTGCACTTTCAATTGAATTACATTATATCTAAAATTGATTTTCATTAGCTTTTTTAGCTTTATTAATATTAAAAAGTTTCAATTCATACCATTTTTCAAATTAATAATAGTTTTATTCTTAAGCCATATTTAATTAAATCGTAAATTAATAATAAATCACTTTTCCTTTATTATGTTTTCATTGATGACAAGAATGATAATTAAAACTAATTTATGAATAATAAAATTGTCATGAAATGTCAATCAGTCGTCAAAATATGAATGATTACGAAATAAGTTTTGTTGAGATATTGCGTTCATATTATTAAAGTTTTTTTTCATTAAACATCAAAACTGAATGTATGCCTACAAAAACCTGACAAAATCGACTTGTGATGACTTTAAAATTTGTCGTGTGTCTCATTTAGAGAAGTTGTACACGAACATTCATTTATAAACTCAAATCAATAAATTCACCATTTATTGAACTTACAAACCAATGAAATTGCTAATGATATGTTATTCAATAAAAATGATACCGATTATACAGATGAAATAATATTTAAATCACTTTTCCCGTCTTAATTAGAAAATAGAAAACGTTAGGCAAAGGAATAAATACACTATTGAAGCAGTCCCTAATCACTTTGTGAATTTGCTGTTCCTCAAATTAATTATAATGTTCTTTCAATTTAAGTATGCATTAAGCATACATTTATTATTAAAAAAATGAACAATCACCACATAATAAAAGAAATTTTCCGAAACAATTGACAATTAAATGATCCGATGTGCTGCCATGCATCGAGTTAGCAGTATTCAGGGTTCAAATCGCAACCATCCACGACCACACACGAACACACAATTGCCCACAAATTGCTCTGAGCACACCCGCTCGCAGAATTAAGCATCCCAACTCAAATCCTTTGTCAAATCAATCATAGATTTAATTAATTAATTTATTTAGAATTATTTTATTAAATGCTCAAATTGCATGCCATCAAGTTGCACACACATATCAAAAAGTTTTTTGTGTGTTTCCACGTTTTGAGGATTTTTAAGCATTTTTGAGGACAAATTTTTTTTCGAAATTTTTTAAAGCTTTTTTCAATAGAAAATTTTAATGAATTCTTAAAAGGGAGGGCTCTGTTCTTATAAAATACTCCACTTTATCGATAGGCACCTGACAGGCAAGACAGAAAAGAATTGAATTCTGATTTGAAATGAAACCAAATTTTATTTGAAAGATTCATTTTTACATTTTTAATTGATTTATAAAAATAATTTGACGTTAAAGTTAAAAAAAAGACTAATACTGTAAATCTTATTGAAAACATTGTAAAATTTGATAAATGCATAAAAAATGATTTAAAACTTTGTTCCAAATACATTACAGTTAAACATTACAATAAAATATAAGTTAAGTTTCTTAATGTAAAAATAAAGACTAATTGGAAGGGGAGGGCTCTGTTCTTATAAAATACGCCACTTTATCGATAGGCACCTGATATTTTCTCATCCATTTTCCGCCTCTAATCACTTGTGCGAGTATCTCATCCTTCCACCAGCCATTCGGCAAATATATATCTCTTTCAGTTCTTCCTTCTTCCACAACAGGCGCTACTATTATGTCATTTCCAATCGAAAACTGATCGTTTATGTTGAAGGCATCCCTATCTTCAGTTTGTGTCCACCACATCGGCCTTATAATAGGCGAACCGTTTCTATGATATTCTGTGAGACACGATTTCATAGCTGGAAGAATGCGATCATCGCGTAGTTTCAGTAACTTTTTCGCAACTTTTACTATTTCGAGATCATTATCACCGGGAGGTTCACCGAATTGTATCACTGGAAGAAAGGCCACGAGTTGTAACCATCGGGTGTATAGCTCTTTACTATAACCCGTTTCATTAACATATCTCTCGCCTCCAACTGTTCCTGAATTGACGAGTGGATAACCCATTAAACCAAGAGAAAGAACTGTTGGTATGATTGTGCGCAATGTTTCCCACGAAGAATTCCTCTCAAGAATCTTAACGAAACCATTCAAGCGTTTTGAATCAATAGCACTGGTTGTGCCGATTAAATGACTGGTATTAATGGACACTTGTTTTAAATAATTCAAATAATTATCTGGATTTATATTATCGTCAACATTGATATGTCGTGGCATTAGTGACGACTGCCCGCCAACAAACAGAAATCCATCGACAGATAAACCATTCAAAAGTTCGTCAACTATTCTATTTCGAAACCATTTACTATTATTAGAATTCGTTAAATTAATTAAACCGCAAATGTTTTCCAATTTGTTTCCACATCTCGTCAAAAGCGGAACATTGAGTCTGTCGTCACGGAATAACCTGTGATTTAGTCTTGCGTTCGATAATGTATTGGAGTGTAAATCGATGTTTGGACTGATTGTGAGCAATATTTTGAATCCTTTATTATGAAGGATATTAATAGGAATGGAAGGATTGGCGAAAGAGGTCTCATTCATCTTGAAGTCTCCGATAATGTTCTCCCAGCGCGAGTCCAACAAAATAATTCCCGGTTCGAAACCATAACTCATTATTCGATCGACATATGATTGTAATGATTGTTGAGTAAAGTTTGGCAATACATTTGAATTTGTGGCCCAAATCAGTCGCTCTAAAAAGATATGCTGTTCTGAATTGGAATTATCAACTGTTGAATTGTCTTGAATTAAGTTTATTTTCTCTGGTGAACCTTTGATTATATGATTTTGAAGGTCTGAAAGACTTGAAGCCGAACATATTTTGTACTCTAAATGAGCGAAATAGTCATTTGTGTTCAACATATAATATGGAAATTGTTTTTTCGATATAAAGCAAAGTTTATTCGGATCTTCACTACTATTCAAACTAATAAACAGAGGAACATTCAATGGAACAGTAATTGCGATCCCTTTTGATGAGAACCAATATCTGCCGATTAAAGAACCGAACGGAGACTTTTTATTTGTTTTATGGCTCGTAACAAACGGTGAATTTTCTATTGACATGTAGTTTAGCGGCCAAATCAAGTTATTTATGTCTCCCATTCCATACCTAATGAGATGAAAGTTTTTATATTATTGTAAACTATATGAAAATGCGAAAAGTTTTATTGAATACCAAAAGGCTCCGCTCATATCGAAACAGTCCTTTAGTATTGAGTACTTCTCATAGCTCTTCCACTTGACTCTATAACAAGAGATAGATTTTGACTGATATTCATATTTGATGCTGAGGTGAGCCCTATATTTCCAGTCCAAACATATTTTAACATTTTCCTGAATAGATTTACAATTAATTGGAGGAATATCTTCAGGAATATTGAGTCCAAACTTGATGTGCAATAAATCTCTGCCCTTACTATCGAGAAGATCAAGTTTTCTTTGACTCTTGAGGAAGAAAATGCGATCCCGTATTGCTATAACAATACGCTCGCGATTATAGAAATATCTTGTGCTTAAGATGACTATTACTATTGCAACCAACAGAAGACCCACAACTATACGAAACCTAAATTCTGGTGCATTTCCTTTGACAAGAAATGCATGTATTTTTGCAGTCGAGCTCTGAATATTTTGTTTACGAGTTGTTCTTCTTTTAGGGATCGCTTTCCATGTCGCCGAGTCTTCACTCAATTGTAAGACTTGTGACTTTGGAATCGATGGCTTTCTCTCAAATCTAGGAGAGAACTCTCGCGGAGTTTCTGATGGCGTCAAGTCATAAGAAGAGAAAGAAGTTCTAGAACTAGTTGTTCCCAAGTTTTGATCGCTATTGTTCTGAGTGTCCAATGAATACAAATCTTCATTACTTTTGTTTAACGATTGCTTTCAATTCAATTTCAAATCAAATTAAAACTCAATTAAACTTCAATTACATTATATTTAAAGTTTCAATTCATACCATTTTTCAAATTAATAATACTTTTATTCTTAAGCCATATTTAATTAAATCGTAAATTAATAATAAATCACTTTTTCTTCAGTATGTTTTGATTGATGATAAGAATAATAATTAAAACTAATTTATGAATAATAAAATTGTTATGAAATGTGAATCAGTCGTCAAAATGTGAATGATTACGAAATAAGTTTTGTTGAGATATTGCGTTCATGTTATTAAAGTTTTCTCATTCAAAACTCAATGTATGGCTACAAAAACTTGTGATCAGAGCATACATTTTTATTGTCAAATCATTTTATTTGGCAATATTTTTAAAAAATATATTTCATTTCATTTGGTTATCACTTTTTTAGATAAATTCAGTTAAAAATAAATAGCTTTTAGTTTTGTTTCATAGCTTTAATGAGTTTTATTTAAGTTTTAAAAGTTTGATAAATGAAAAATGAATGCTTAACTTGTTTTGTAAAATCTAAATAAAGATCTTGAATAAAGTTGGGATTGAACTAAGAATCCAAGTCTAATACATATCGGGTATAATAAAAATTTGCGAAAAGAGCTTAAGAGTATGTAAAGCATATGAAGAGATCAAATTATTTGATAAGTCATTCAAAACTCAATAGCAGTTAATAAAAATGAATCAAAAGCATTGGTATTTTTTCGATCCAAAAGAGGATTTCTTTATTCATTTCCGATTAATTTTCTCATGAAGTCTCGCTCAAGGCCTTAATAAAGTATTTTATCGTTTAGCTGAAGGCTATTTTCTCATATTGAATAACAAGTCTATCAATATTTAATAACTAACAGAAATAATAAACTATTTTCAAATACATTTCAAATCAATAAATATGAAAAAATTGGAAGACTATTAAAATATACAATTATTAAAATCAATTTTTAAGAATGAAATCAATTCCAGTTTTCTAAAACAACTTTATAGAGACTTATGTATATAAATAGATATTTTGAGAGCTTTAATGAATAGTTAGAACAATGATTCTGAAAAAGATAAAAATTTTCAACATTAAAAATATTGAGTTTTAGGAAAATATACAGTTTTTCATGATTATCGATCGCCTGATTTTGTCGTCTCGTTTATAATTGAAAAATGATAACATTCAGAACATTGCATTCAAGATTCGTGCAATAGATCTAAAAATATAGCTTTTCTGATGTTTTCTATGAGATTTCAGTTACAGAACAAATAATTGTTTTCTTGTATTTGATAAATAACATGAATAATTGTGAGCTAATAAATGTTGGCAATTGTTCTCAAACAGTAATGACATTAGAGCCTGAAAAACTGATAGACTTTTCAAATCTCCAATTCTTGAGTTTAGCCAAAACTGTAAACCAGTCGTGCTTTTTCTCCAACAAATCAATCAAATGCTGTTCCATATGAAGAGCCGCACAGAACTGCTCGAATGTGATAAACCAGTTGTCTTCAGGATTATCACAGTTTTCACGCTGACTCTTATCACTTGCATCGCTAATAAGAAATTCTGAAGAATCAGTTCTAATCAAATCAGGATTTAGTGAAGTTTCTCGAATTCCGTCGCCGTTTCCTTTAGAAGTGGTCTCTGACTGAGGACTTGACAACTCTCCGAGTTTTAGTAATACTGTTCCCACAGAAGCGATGCTGTGATAAATTTGCTGTTCATTTGGTTGACCCGAAAATATATCATATAATGTTTTCCATAACTGAATGAACTGCGTTTGATTCATCTTTGGGAGACTTTGCTTTCGATCACCTGAAGTATTACTAGAAGAACTTATTTGCGATGCAGTGATAGCACCAGTCATTTGATTACTAACTGAATGACCGACACTTTTTTGCGCGTTTGTAATTGTAAGCGATGACAGAAATTGAGTTAATGTGAATGCAGTCATCGGTTCTTCAGTCTTATCATTGGCTGCACTCGCAAAGAACTCAGTGGCTTCCGCTCCCAATTCAGCCTCTTGTGAATCACAGTCATATTCAGAAACGGAAGGCGAAGGTGTCAACTCTGGAATATCTAATAAATGAATTGAATAGAGAAACTTTAGTCTGCTTTCTGTGTCAGCACGTAATATAAGAACCATTGCTATAAGAAATTCAAGAAAATTTATTAAATTGTCTGCGTTTTCGTCCAGAAGTTTGAATATTCGAAGTACAAGAGATTCTCCATTTTCTCCTAAAGCCCAGGGAGAGGACTGAGTGAAATACCAGCGAAATTGTTCGATATCTAGTTTATAGATTTCATAGAAAGGGTGCGATAAATCGAACTTTTCTTGCGTTCCGTTATTTCGACCCCAATATTGTTGTCGTAATTGTTCTTCTTTGAAAACAACATAAATATCCCGAATTTCATCGTAAGTCAGATATTGTGATATAAGAGGAAAGCCCTGAAGACTTCGGATTACATTTTTCATAGTATTGTCCTCTAAGTTTTGCACAACAATTATCCTATGCTTTACTCTTAGTCTTTCGATATGATTAGCGGTAATGAATCCAAATTTGGAATACGATTCATAAATCAAATCATTAATTTCAGTACTTGTTTGACTCGCTCTCTTACTGGCCGACCCGTAAGCAACTGAATGCACGATATGAGGTATTTTCGCGTCACGATTGCAAATATTCTCAAGATATCCACTCAAAACAGTCATGGCTTCGCCGTCATCCTTACACTCAATCAAAGAGTCTTGATTTGAGTTCAAGATAGTGAGCGCCACCTGAAACACAACTTTTGCCCCGTCATAGAAAAAACAATCGGCGATATGTATTGCGGACTCAAATGGCATAACACTCAAGAATATAGTGAGAAACCATGAGAGAGAAATCATCGACAAAATCCCAAATGGAATTAATTTATTGTATAATTCAGGCAATTGTTCTTTTACTAACTCTTCCAAAACTCCTTGATCTACAAGAGCTCCGATCACTTTTGTATTGTAATAGTCGGGAAGCAATCGTTCACAAAGAGCTACTAATAGCCAAAAGGCTTCCTCTTCTGATGCATAGAGAAGAAGAACTGAGGCCACGATATTCATTGCCTGACAATAACCTATACTGGGATTACGGAATGCATAAGCATTGAGAACACGGCGCAGAGCATCGATTCCAAGCGGTGACTGAAAGGCTGGATGTTCTGGAAGTGATCGATGCAAATCACGCTCTATTTCATCGGTTGCGATGCTGTGTTTGCCAAGGCTTTGCTGCACAATCAGCTCATAATAGCCTCGATGTGTTGTCAATTCATTAACCGCACCCGAGTATAACATCCAGAGTTCTCCCCGAAGATTGTCAGGAATGCCTTTGAGTATAAGGTCTCTAGCTTTTGATGTCCTATAACATGATAATCCTCTTCCATATTCAATGAAATGTAATTCCCAGAGATTTATTTTAACCAATTCTTTTGCTGTTGACTCTGGAGTTTCTGGAAATGGAAACTTTGTGCTGAGAGCTGGTTCGGGAACCCAAGAAGATTGTCGATCAATTACCGAAATACGTCTGCCTAACGAATCAATACTTGATCTGAAAATTGTTTGATAGTTATTTCAAATCAAAATTAATTAATTAATAACAAATCAATGTGAGTGTGAGACATACCGTCGGTCTTCTGTCAGTTTTGAAAGCAATTCTGATATTTTGACGAATAAAAAGTTTCGATCATCGATATGAGCAAAAATGAAATTAGACTTCGAAGTTGATATTAAAATAGCATTATTCCAAACATATCCCGCATGATTATTGTCTAACTTTTCTGTAGATGTTATTTCCCTCAATGGAATTATTAATGAAACCAATGATTGAACCTATAGTTCAATTATTAAACAAATTAATCAATTTTAGCCTTCTATATAAAACCTAAAATCAGTGTTTTAAGTACTGGTACTTCTATTTATATCTAAAACAAATAACAAATTGTAAACTGAGATAATAATCTCAAACTTACTCTACTCTCAAAGCAGATATAATTGTTGGACAAATACATTTTGCCCGAGACTTGTTGCTTATTATAAGGCGTCCATAAAGTGCAGGGCAGCGTTCCGTCCAATTTCTCATTCGATGGAAGTCTGAACGTTATTCTATACGATTCACTCAAAGCTCTTGCATCTAAATCTCGTTTTAGAAACGATGCTTTTTTGGGCACATTTTTCGATTTCTTAGAAACCAAATTGCGATCAGCAATGAATTGCAACTGTCCGTCATCTGAAATCAATTGTTTCATTGTTAAGTTCGCCAACTGTTCCATCAAATTAAAAGTTTCTGATGTTTTTAAAAACATTGAAAAAATATAGCTTTTATCACGAGTTACTATTCGTATACTGTCGGGAAAGAGAACTGTGCTGTCGCGCTCCAAACGCTATCAAAATATATTCATCAAAATTACTTCATTTCATTCAAATTTTCATATCATATTTCATACCTTAATATCAATCCATTTTATAACGAGTTTTATTTCTTTACCAAAAAGATAGGAATAAAAACACAAGTGATTAACACTTAAATAAAGCCATCCTTGTCTTGGAAGACGACCTTTCCAATGGCTACATGAATAATCTGAAATTTCCAGTTAAATTAAGTCAAATAATGTCAATCAAATTGAATTCTGTGTTTTGAAAATGACTTACAATTCACAAGTTTCTCTTCTTCAGGCATTTTAAATAGTTTTGCAAATTTATGTGAAGCCGCCCGAAAATTTCTGCTATCATTAGAATCAATTGAATCATTGGTTTGCAATTCTGTAACCGTTTGTGCGATTAAGCTCTCAATTTTGCAGCGAACGAATTCCGTGACATCATCTTCATTATCAAATGACACTAATGTCGGCATTATATTGTTCTCGAGCCATTCCCAGTCTCGTAATATTTCTTCACGTTTTAGAGCACATGAAACAGCTTTACATTATGATAAACAAATTTTTATCAATTTTTAAAAGTAAATTAGTTTCTAAAGCTAATTAAAACAACTTACAATAACTGACTTCTGAATTGTTTGTTTGATGTAATATTCGAAAAGGAGGCGGCTGTTAATCATCAATAATTTAATTATTTCAGAGGACTTATAAACTGAAAAATTTTCAAAATCGTTTCAAACAAATAACTGGGAAAATAAACTCTTATATTAACGAATACTCAAGTTTTGATTCTCATGAGTGATGGGATAATTTGATGAATGTTTAGTTCATTCAAACAATTTTATTCTTTGGAAATTTTACTTCATTTAAAATAAGCAATTCTTAACACTATTAGCAACAAAAGTAACATTCATATGATTTTCTTATTGAAATGTTTATTCCTAGAAATTTGCAGTTTTTGATTAAATTTTGACAAAAGTGTGATTCGGATAAACAAAAGTAAATTGAGTGATAGAATAGGAGCTCAATGTCATTGAAAACGGTGGTCATTGAAGGATGAATTTCTCGAATAAATTCAAGTTTAAAGTCATTAAGTCAACTAAAAGTCATTGAAAGCACAGTATTTGAAGCGAGAACTCATAAATTACTGTTATTGAGTGTGATTTCGATAATATAGACTAATTTATGATAAAGTTTTTTGACAACTTTCCTAAGTTTTATTCATTAAAATTACTTTTTAACCCCAATTAAAATCTCACCGAAAATACATTTAAATGCTTTCAGTATAATAAACGAGTAAATAGTGATAGCATTGACTAATGATAACAAAAATAATTAAATAAAAGAAAATTCTTGCCTTTGTATCGAATACTGAATCAATAGTTCCGACTAATAGTGAAGACAGACCTCCAGTTCCGTGTCCTTTACGTCTTTGTAATACAAAGTAAAGGTTTGCTCTTTCGGTGACCCTTAAGATAGCGATCAGACATTTAATTCATTTAAATAAACATAATATCATTGATTTAAAGCAATAAATGACATAAAATCCTAACCAAAAAGCATTTGCTATTAAGACTTCTTCAAATTTAATCCACATTTTCTTCTCATTCCATCATTTGATTAACAATTAAAATGTATTGAATTTAAAGTGAAATAAAACACTACTTTTGAGATGAAACGCTTTGATTGACACAAGTTTTAATAAAACTGAAATAAAACTAATTATAGAAATGAGTGAAATATAAATAAATTTATTGACAAAATAACATACTGTTAAATGAAATGATAATCAATAATAATAAATGATAACTAATATTTAGTGATTTGAGGGGAGGAACAAAACTATAGATAACTTTCAAATCATTCACAAATCAGCGGTTTTTCATATCAATTTCAAATTATAGATACATTTATATAAATATTTGATTAATTTTTTAAACAATATTTCAAATCATATGATTATTTGAATTTGAAGTCAAGCTTTAATTATAAAAAGAAAATGATTAACAGATTTAAGCAAAACTTAAATAATTATTGAAAAACAGTTTTGATGTTGAGGTGAAAATAAATCAAATGACTTGTTGCTATACATTAACAGCTGTTTACCTGTCATACTTAGGGACCGATTGACTATTGAGTTACCTTTCATTCAATAAATTTATTTACGAATAATTCTTATTCTTCTTTCAAAAACCAAAAACACAAATAATATCATAAAAGAATGAATGCTTAAAAAGAATTGTTCGAAAAAATATGATAAATAAAGTGAAAGATTATGACCATCAATAGTAATGTGGAACAAATCCCTAGACATTATCGGAGTTATTATATAAACAAACCTATTATGACATCCCGTTTATATTGAATTAAAAACTACTAAATGAGAGAATAATGAAATCAAAGTTTAGTTTATATTAATTGAATTGAATTTTGTGAATAAATGTTACAAATAATAATCTGAATGACTAGTGTTTTGTTTGTGTCTAATGGTAGTAATGATAAGATTCAACTGAGATTTTTGTGTCCGACAGATGTGCCAAAAGTTAAACAATTATGTAGTGATTGGTTTCCAATAGAGTAATAATTGATTCAATTTTATTAATATATTTTCAATATTATTATGTTTACAATTGATATAAATTGAATCATATGTATAGATATCCTGACAGTTGGTATGAAGACATTACATCAAACCCAAAGTTCTTCGCATTGGCCGCTGTTTTTCACTTACAAATTGTTGGTTTAATTGTCGCAGAAATAAAGCCTCAAATCAAATGCAATCGTGAAGATCAGGGCTTACTTTCGCCGAATTTGCCGAAGACGTCTCGTGTTGTTTATATCTTAACCTTAGGTGTTGTGAAAGATTTTCGACGCAATGGAATCGCCACTCTATTACTCGACAATTTAATAACTCATTTAACTCGAAACCCGTCGACAAACGATTGTAAGGCTTTGTATTTACATGTGTTGACCACTAACATAGTGGCGATTCGTTTCTATGAAAACCGTCAGTTCAAAAAACATCTATATTTGCCTCTCTATTACTCAATTGATAGTATAGCCAGAGATGGCTTTTCTTATGTGCTTTATATAAACGGCGGTCGACCGCAAATCACTTTATTATATCCTTTTCTAATCAAATACAACATTCAATTCAATAGTCAAATCAATTATTTTTATTCAATGATATATTCCTTCACTAATATGTTTACAGATTATTTTTCTCCGTTTTACGAGACATTGACACGAATCAGTCCATGCAAATGGACTAAACGTTTACTACAACTCATAGCATCCATATTATCCAGAGTAATCCCAATGTGTGCGACCCATAAATCAAGTTCACAACATTTGGCTACTTGTTGAATGTCTTCAATCAACCGCTCTATTCATTGAGTAACCAAAGCATTTAATACTATGATAAATATATTGACATTTTATTAGCCAACGATGTGTAGCTCTATTATGTGTTCAAAAACGGCTTTACATTCATTCAGATTTAAGATAAGATCAGATTCAGATCAGATTCAAATCCAGATCAGATCAGATCAGATCAGATCAGATCAGAT
>JAQFZT010000772.1:0-20471 GCA_034696325.1 Camisiidae sp.
TCAAAAATCAAAAATCAAAATCAAAATCAATCTTAAACGGGAGCTAACATTCAAAAAGCAAACTCAACTCAAGCACCGAATAAATCATCAACTATTGTAATAAATCATTAACTATTATAATTGCAATTCAAAATTTTGATTGACTAATATTTGTTGAGATTCAATATTTAAATATTTAATTTCTTAAAAATTGGTCTACTATTTAGATTCAGTCCTTTTGAAAAGGGATAACACAAACATAACTTTTTATAATTAGAATTTGTAATAATAAAGAAGTAAAAAATGAAATCTAATTGTATAATACATAGTGATTAATGTGTTAATGGAATTGAATTGATGCAAAAGAGAGAAACAATATAAAAATAATTAACTTACGGCATAATGTAAGCTACAATTGAATTATACAATTTGTTAAATATTCGTTTACTAAGTTATAATGAGCTAAATTCAATTGAAAGCATGCATTTCTCCTCAATTAAGAAGTTATTCGTCTGAAAACCTGATGTATTATGAAATGAATTGAAAAAAGAGTTTTTAATTATTTAATAAAATTTCTTCTTATTGTAATGCAATGCGTGCTTAAATGCACGTACGATGAGATGAAATAAGTTGTGCACCTTTTTATTAATTATAATAACTATAATAACGAAGATTCAAAAAGTGCTAAAAACTGCTCAAGCAGTTTTTGGTTGATTTCTTAATAAAAATTAATTATCACATCACACATCAGTAAAACGACTACTCGAAACACTTGGCGATCGGGAATGAATCACAACTTTGTGCCCATTTTTTGTCACATGACCATCACTTTCAATAATAATAGCCGTAGTTTGCAATTGGTTTGAGTCACCGTTTAAGTCGTCGTTTGATTTGACTTTTTTGTTTTCGACGTACTTTTTCCAGGTTTGTTGAATAAGAGACGCACAGAAGACTTCTCTCTGTCTCCATAAAGTGCTACTGATGTGTTCAAACTCTCCCAACTGCGGTGGGGCCACTTCTGCTAACTCTGCCGTCTCTTCAATTACATGGCCTTTTCTGGCAAAGAAGTCTTTAGTGAGAGCATCGAGTATATCAACACAATAGCACATGTCTCCCACACAAATCGGAATATCCATTGATATTAATTTAAATTTATTAGGCTTTGGTATCTGCAGAGGCTCTTCGAGAGCGTGCACAAAGTCAGGCAATGCGGCGAATGGAATAAATTGAGTTCCTTTTGGATCGAATTTCTGCCAAATTTCATAATACATATCATAGTCATCGTCAGTGAGCCCTTCATGTACGTCTTCAGTCGCTTGACTATAATTTTCTAAAATGACTGCAATATACATATTGATAATAATAAGGAAGCTTATGATCAGATACGACACTAAGAATGCAATAGCGATCCCACGATTACCACAATTGCCTTCAAAATCACTACTCGCTGGCAAGCAATCGTTTTCATCCATAATCGCAGCCAACACTCCGTCCCAACCGGCAGAGGTTGACATTTGAAACAATAAAATTAATGATTTGAAAAATGTTCCGAAATTGAATGTCTCATCGATTCCATATCGTTGTTTCACATTCATGAAGAAAGACATACCAAAAATAGCGTATATAAACATAACCAAAAATAATAGTAAACAAATGTTGAAGAGCGCCGGCAAAGACATCGCTAATGCAAACAACAATGTTCTTATGCCGCGCGCGCCTTTAACTAAACGAAGAACGCGACCAACTTTAACAACGCGAACAACACGTAATAATGTGGGAGAAACGAAATATTGTGCTATTAAGTCTTTCAATAGAACACCTGAAAATTCATTAGACATACAGTTAATTCAGGCATCAGTTAATTATACAGTACAGTCAAACCCGTTTATAGTGAATCCCGGTTATAGTCAACCAATTTGACCGCACCCACTCATTCACTATAAACGGGTTTGACTGTATTAGACCTAAAAGTTACCTAAAATTGATAGAATGACTACAACAAAGTCAAATATATTCCAGGGCTCCTTAAAATAATACCATCGGAGAGCAAATATTTTGAGCACACATTCAGCTGTGAAGACAGCGATGAAAAACAAGTTCAATCTCTCCAATACTAGATTATAAGTTTCTGTTTCTCTGTACTGATCCATTGACATAATTATCATATTGAGCGCTATGAATAACATGATAATCATATCGAACTTTTTGTTAGTGGTCACATCGAATATTATTGCTTGTAGTTTAAACTGTAACATAATAACATTATATCAATTCCATTAATAAAACATAAGTAAAACATAATAAAACATAATTCATAAGATCGGCCAATACTGACCCGCGGGCGAGGAATAGCTTTCGCCGGCTTTTTTGATCCCATTTTTTTCATGGCATTATAATATTTCTTTTGATCTTCAGTCATAAACATTTCAAGAGAACCGCCCGCTTTTTTCTTTTGCTCATTGAAGTTATCAATAATCACACCAATGAATAGGTTGAGAGTAAAAAAAGAACCAAAAATAATGAAAAATACAAAATACAAATACATATATAAATTGACTTCTTTTTCTGGCTGATCGAACTCTTTTTGTTGAGAATCAATTGCATTGTTCATAATATCAATCCATCCTTTGAAAGTAGCCTTTTTGAAATGGAATCAATTTTTATAAAATGTTATCAAGTATTAGATTCTATTGAACTTAAATCTGATAGTTATGATGACTGAACCTATCTATTAATACATAATATGCAATATTTATAACTATTTGTTAAGTTTTGTGATGACTTACAACTTGAAATAGTGCGAGATATGCGTTCAATACATTGTCAAAATTGATTTGTGGATTATACCAAACCGTGCCGTTTGCGTTATCGCAGGCCCACTTATTTGGTATATAATCTGGGCTTAATTTAACTCGTGTCGTATTATCGATACAGTGATAAAATTTTCCAAGAAATAATTGAACTCCCATTATAGAAAAAATCAACCAAAATATCAGACAAACCAGCAATACATTGAAGATGGCGGGGATCGCTTGGATCAAAGCATTTACAACCACCTAAAATAGTTCAATGCATTCATTCAGTACATTATTCAATTCAAAATCAGTTCGTATTGTGAACACCGGTTCTCAACAGATTAGCAATCAATTACTTTATTCTTCTTTTCTATTAAACATTTTTTGCGAGAGTTCTTAGAGCTCGAGTTCTAGAGAAAGCGATCATTTCAATCATGTGATAGGAGAACACAATACGTTCTGATAGCGTTGGAAAAGTTCATTTAAGTTTATTTATTTAGAATTGATTTAATTTTTATTACTTATTCTAGCGTTTGAAATAATTACTTCTTTAAGTGAACCCATAAAATTGTTTCAAATCAGTTAAAAGATATCAAAATCATTTAAGTATAGTTGTATAAAGACTTCGAATAAAAAGCTATAATTCAATAAAACCCAAATAATTTAATAAAGAACTTGAAACTTTCACGAATGGATTAGAATGGATTGCTATGACATTGAAAGCAATAAAACAATCTTAATATTCATGCATCAAAGCAACAAATTTGTGAATTGTATAATGAGCACAATAATTATGATAAAATGCATGGCATGTTGACTTTGGTTTAAGTTACTTACACTTTGTGACCAAATGAACCTTCGTCTCAACAAATAAAAAACTTACCGAAAACTTAGAATTTTGAATAATAGTTAATACCATCGGTTTAGAGTAAGAAATCAAAATAAATTTACTTTACATCCGATAAAAGTGAGAAAGTATTCAATCTATTGAATAATCTCATAAATATTGTCGAGAAGTAAATTTAATTGAAGTGAATAGAGTAAAGCAATACATAAGCAAATGAGTCTCACCCGCATTCCTTGAAATCTTGAAAGAGCTCTCAAGGGTCTCAATGCTCGCAGAGTTCTCATAGTTTTGAAAGCTTGAATTCTGCCGACACCGGCCCAGGTGGCCACCAAATTGATTACTGATACCTATGTTTTTGTCGAGAATAAATTTCAAGACTAATTAAACACCGCTATACATACCTCTGAAAAGTTTAATTCGAAAAATGATTATACGATAAATGTGAAAATCAATACAAAGATTGATATGATGTTGGGATGGATTAATCACTTACCATTAAATCATAAAAGTATTGTTCATCTCAAAAGTACAATTAAGTTATTTCTAGAGAAAGCAGTTATTCTGACGCTATGCGAGACAACGATTGAATACATGGATGTGTTTTCAAGCGATTACAGGACACAAAACATGATATATGGCATAACAAACACAAATCTGAATCTACACTTTGAGCACAATTACGTTGCAAATGAGCCAAACATTGCTACTTTTGAAACATCAATTCTATCTAAATAGAAACACAACGCAAGCAGACCGACAGCAATGACTTTAACAGTGAACTACTGAAGTGAACAACTATACGATCGGAGTTTAACATAAGTTACAACTGAAGTTCTAATTGTAAATTATGCCTAAATTGATCTTTAATCCCCTTTTAATTAATATTTAGATTTTCTTTTACTAATTATTAGAAGCGTTTTTGTTTGAATCGCTGAATCACTTACTCTCATGCCTTCCAATCTGGACATAGCTCTCAACGGGCGAAGCGCTCTCAATGTTCGCATAGTTTTGAAAGCAGGTATCTTTCCTAAACCTGCTAAGCCAACAGCCAAGTTAAATAATGACACCTAAGATTGATGCCAATTTTCATTGCTGTTAATACAACATTCGCACCCAAATCAAATGGCTTATGCTTTTCAGCAGAAGTTTTAATGACTAGATTTCTAGTCTCAACACATAATTAAGGTTTAAATAATATTTCGACTGATCTTTAATCATAAATACCATTCAATCACACTATATATGGAAGGCGGAGAACCAAATGGAACTATCGTGAGTGAGTGGTCTAGTAGAACGTGTTTTATTTATTTGATTTTCACTATTTAACTAATCAATGATGAATGAGATGAAAAAGCTTTTTATCCCAAATAAAAGTGAAATAAATGAAACGCGTTTTAAAGGGCCACTCCTTCCTTTTTTAAGATAGCTTTCTATGGTTCGCAGGCATTCATATATATGATGACAACAACAAACTCTCAACATTGAAGATAAATATTAACCATTTAACTGATGGGCAATTTGATTAAGAGTCAACTTTCTTACCATTACAATGACAAAGTCGAGCCAACACCAGGCATTTGTGAAGTATTTTTTGAAGCCAAACGCTAACCATTTGATAAGCATTTCAAATAGAAATATTATAGTAAAGAACTTATCCATATATCCTAAATATTCCATAAATAATTGATCCTTTTTTAGATTCACATCTTCTAATGCCTAAAGTATATAAATTCAATGAATTTAGTTTTCAATGCCTTAAATCAATCCAAGTTTTAAATCAATTCATACCAAAGCCATACTACTTATGAGAATCAGTGTAATGACTAGTGTTTCGAAATATTTATGTTCTACAAACTGATAACATCTTAATCTTATTTCTTTCCATTTGATCCAAAAGGGAGTTTCGTCGAGACAAGTCGGACAGTATTTGTAGAAACCGTCGGGGAAGCACTCAGAAGGATATTCACTGATAATAACATCAGCAGTTGCTGTCTCTAACTTGTCTGCGTCCACATTCTCCGCGATTCCGTTCATTTCGCCATTTTTATTAAGCTCTTCCTGAGAGCCCATTATATCTTCACTGTCTCTCTTGTCCTCATCGATTGATGACCTGCTGGACGGCTTTTTGAGGCTATTGTATGATTTGTTGCTTAAATTGTCATCATCTTTGCCGTGAATTTTATTTCCTAATATTTGATCCCTATTATCAGCATTTATCATGAGTTTATCCATTTGTGCGTCTTTTAACGCATTCCCCAATTTGACTGAATTGAGAACATTTCGCGCACTGTTTTGAAACTTAATTTTTCCGCCTTGTATTGCAATCTCAAGGCCGTCACCGACCACTACTTCTAAGTCAGTGTGTTCTTTAGGACTGAGCTTTTTGTCTCTCATAGTAACCTGTCCATCCATCAGAACAATCTCTCCTCCAGTCATTTCATCCATTTCTTCTCTTATATCTGCGGTTTGATCTCCAATTTGATTACGAGTTTTAGAGCGCATTACCTGTAAATGCATTCAGGCGTTAACTATTCATATTTTGAATTAAACTAAAAATATCATGTATTTATTGCCTTCAGTGCATGAAGTGTTCTATTTTTAATCCATTTGCTTCCTCTGGTAAACCTGTCGAAAGCTTCTTGTAGTTTCTTAGTATCCGCACTGTCTGAAGTCGGGGCTGAGAGGTTGGACGCACCGAATGAGGAGAGAAGCAGAGCGAGGAAAAGGTTTAATACGACTAAATTGCCGATCACTACAGTCGCCAAAAAGAAGGGAACACATGCGGGTCCGGAGACTCGCATACAGTCCCACATGGATTCAATCCATTCACCACATAATACACGAAAAACAATCATAAAAGAGTGCATAAAGTCCCTGAAGTTCCAACGCGGGACCTCTTCACCTATGAAACTAAATTTCAAGTTTTCAAATTACAGTTCACCAAATCATTCACAATTTTGGTTTAATTTCAAGAATAATACTTACTATTCTTCAGAGTAATTTTTCCCGAATAATTGCATACCCATAACAGCAAATATAAATATAATAATTGCTAAAACGAATGTCAAATTTCCGAGATCTCCAACAGTTTTGCCCATAATAGAAATCAGTAAATTCAGTGTTGGCCATGATTTCGCTAATTTGAAAACTCTTAGCTGTGAATAGACATTATTTATTTTAGTTAATTAGTTAAAAATTAGTTAATTAGTTAGAAAATGATTAGTTTGATATTTGAGAGTTAGAAATGGAAACAATACTCACTAATCTGAAAGATCTTAATACTGATAAACCGGAAACTGAAGCTAAGCCTAATTCCAACAATGATAACACAACTATAACGAAGTCGAATATATTCCAGCCCTCGCGGAAGTAAAATTTAGGACTCAAAGCAATTAATTTCATTCCTGCTTCTATTGCAAAAGTTGCAGTAAAGAACTGGAAAATGCAAAATTGATTGTTATGATTATATGATTTTGTTTAGTTAGAAAGTAAGCCTTAAATCATAAAGTCATGCTCCAAAACTCACCTTATGATACAAAACCATTGCCACAAATTAAATTTGATAACTAACTCAAACAGAAAGTCAAATAAAAAGAAAACAAACTATAAGTAACAAAAAAAACTTGCAAATGAACTCATTTTCAAATTTTCATTCAAATCGAATAAATTATATTCAAAGTTCAATCAATTATATTTCAGGAAATTGTGCCTCAGTTTTCAGTGTGCTTTCATATGAGTATATTTATAAAACACATTGAAACTGTTGGACGATTTCTATGTATAATAAAAATGTGTAATAAAATAAAGATGTGCTCAGAATTTTTTATGATAATTTATTATTTATTAAACAGATACTATAGACTCACATAATTTCCCTGTTGTAGTATAGCTTCAAAATCTTTATCCATCATATGGTGATCCATTGCCATAAAGAGAGTGTTGACTACAATACATAATGTTATAAAGAGTTCCATAAAAGGATCAAAAACGATTAGTGCGACTAATTCTTGTACTCGAACCCAACACCAACAGCAATCCCAAACGCATAAAATATCTATACACTTAAGGCAACTCGCGAGAAAACGTTCTTTAAACATAGGTCTCTCGACCTCCTCTCGGTCTGTAGGAAAATAATAGATAGAAACTGTATCATGTTTAAGTAATGCTGTTATCAGTGCCCGTCTCGTGATCATACTAACTAATAAGTGATATCTAAAAGTAATATAAGTTTATTTTTTCTAATTCTAGTTATAATTTTAACTTATTTTCCAGTTTTTCTCATTCCAAGCACAATAAAAAACATCTGTAGAGAGTTTTATTAGATTTATTTTATGGAGAAACAAGGATAAAAAATTCAATGTTATGCACGAAAGTATGATTTAGGGAATCAATCTTTTTAGTCAATGTATCGATTGAGAGCATACTATCTATGGAGAGTTATACTATCTATGAAAAAGTTAACTGCAATTTTGCTTTTAACATATAGATTTACCTGTTTAACAAAAGAAACGTTTATTGCGTTAAAGTATATATCTTACAAATTGCGTTAACTTTTTCAAAGATAGTACAACTTTGGTATAGTTCAAAAACTTTATTTGCTTTAAACTGAAAAAGGCTCAAATTTCTTGTCACTTCACTATTTCTTGACAATTGACTGATAGAAAGATATAAGTAATTACTTTACAGTTTGAGAAAAATACAAATATTTTTGAAGAATTTTCTAAAAATATTAATATTTATACTAATTGTCAACTTTATCAAATTGTGATTAACTAAGTTTGCAATTACAATATGAATACTTGAATTTAGTAAACTTAATATCACATTATATTTGAAGCATAGATAGACAGTGGTATTCAATTTAAAGTAGTTTTACTGGTTTCTAAAAGTCAAAGGTTTGATTAAAAACATATAAATGAAAAATTACACAAAAACCCAAACTTTAACTGTTGAAAAATAAGATGAAATAAGCAAAGTATGACATAAATTAAGTTCTCCATTGGTATTGAGACGCTTTCGCGATAAGTTTTAAAAAAGAATTTCTTATGAACTAATGCTTTGGTATACAAAATCTGGCAATGATTTTGCTATTATTATTGGTTTTTTATTTTTGTTATAATGTTGAAGAAAAGATCTAATTGAAACAGACATGCATCAACTCAGCTCAAAACAATAGAAAAATAAAATGAAAGTTTTTTGTGTGATTGAAATTATAAATTTATGAGTTCACTTCAAAGTCAGATCAATATAAGACACTTTCAAGTATTATTTCACAGCTGAGTGAATGTGTTTTAAATGTGTTGGATTTGAAGTCCGAAAACTTTACTCCTGAGGCTAGAAATCCCAAACTAGAAAAAACTTTTGAAACACAATTCATCTGACATTATTCTTAAAATATACTGAATCCCTTTCATATAGTCATCAGTGATTGATAGCAGTTTTTCAAGTGATATCTGATTTGGATTGGATTCTAATTAACATGTGAACTAAGTTTAAATTATGTGATGTGAATGGCGTGCGCTCTAGACATTAGATGCAAAACATGTTGCAAAATCTGTTTTGTAATTTAATTAAAATTTAATAAAGTTGTGGCAATTTTAAGAATATTATCTCAATAATGAGAGAACTTAATTGAAGTAATACAGTAACAATCAATTATAATCAATGCATAACAAGTGAATGCAAAAAAATTGTTCCGTCAAAAGCAAACATAAAGATTGATGAGCTTAGAACCAGAGTTCAGACAACTGTAAAAATATATTCCTAAAATTATAGAGCTTTTCACAATCGATTGTTTAAAGTTAATCTAAAAATGTAATTTAAGCTGAATTTTGTGTTGTATTCTCACCAAACATATTGATTTGCCTGAACGGAACAATAATACTATATATTAAGTAAAAATTGTAGCATAAGTCGACTTTGGGAAAGATTGAACGAAAGTAAAAGCAAATAAAATAAATATATAGATATAATGAATTATGATAAATATAGTAATAGAATAGAATATATGATATCTACCTCTATCACTTTGGTGACTCTGTCTTCCAGCGGCCTGTTCGATGATATCATTGAGCACCATTACATCTACATTTGACAATACATTAGTAATCAATTATTTGTCAAGACATATATAGTACGTGATCACCTTTCATATCAACCATAGCTTGACGAGGGGATGGCTGTTGATCTAAGAATGGATTTTCGTTCTGCTTTTGCTTCACAGCCACCATGTAATCTTCTGGATCTAACAAATCCTATTAAAACAGAGCACATATTGTCTTCTTATAATAACATACGAGTCGAGAATTTATACAAACTTATTATATATAAATTGATTTTTCAATCAAATCAATGCAATAATTTCAAGATATTAAAGATGATTGAAAGTAAACATGAAATGAGACGAAACTACATCTACTGATAGAGCGCATGCAAATGTGATTGTGAGGATAGAGATAAGCATAAAGAGAAGACACCCAATTTTGACATTGTTATTGACCTCATGATAATATCCGTGTAAATTCCTTCTAGATCTGAGTTGGCTTTCTTTGGTCCAAAGAGCTCCTCTCCCATAGATATCTCCGTGAGAGGTATATGATATTCGGGACGAATGAGAAGTATAGCTGGAATGTCTTGAATTCAAATTAGTATAAACTGGAATAATGATAGCACCGTTTTCCTCAGACATTGGAGTCACAGCAGTGCTATCATCAGCATAGGGCAGGTGCTCTTGAGCATCAAGGTATGTTTGCAGCACTAGAGGCTTGCGATCACCATAGCGTCTGCCATTAGTTCGAGCCCATGTCACGCTAAACTGACTGCCCCGACTGCCCCTTCGCAAGTTGAAGGGTGAACCGGGAAGACTCAGACTTGCCTGTCAAATATAAGAGGTGAAATACACTATTTTTAAGTGATTGTGCCAATACATGCACATTTACCACATGCCCTTTAATGCATCGACAAATCCAATTAATTTCTAGTGCACACTATTTTATTCAAAGTTCACAACAATAGAATCATTTTAAATTAAGATACAATTCAATTATTCAGAAAACTAATTCAGTCTAAATTGAATTCCTTTATATTTATGGCTAACGACTGTTTGTCTTAAATTAAAATCTTGACGGATAGTAATGCCAATCACTAGACACTCAATTGGAATCGTCCATTGTCTGGACTAGTAATACTTTTTTAAACACCGATTCAATACACTAAATAGGTTTTGAGAACAAAGAGTACACGGAATCACTTTGATTAAGTTACACTACTTCTAGATGAGCATTAACTAACATTTTACGACTAATGTAATAATAAGTAAATGACTACTACTTTTTAGATTACACTAGAATTCTAGTACAACTATCTAGAAACTAACTATTGTTAATACGCATATGTAGTAACAAATGCCGACAATGAAAATATTAAAAGTTGAAGAGTTAGCTCAGAAATAAAACAAACTTTGTGTTATACCTTCAAAAATTCAATGTCGAACTTCGATTTCCGCCTTATAATTGAAAACCAAAGCTAAAAGTGTGGTTCAGGTAAAGTTTGATATCAAGGAATAAAACTGATAAACGAAAAACTACAGGAAAATCTAGAGTAAGGAGTTCTAAGATTTCTGTTGGAACGCATGTTTTGTTACTACAATTAATACTACATTTAATTACGTATTTGAAAGTCAATCAGGAATTGTCTATTCTATGTTATACTTAAATCTATCAATACATTTAAAACTAAGTAATTGGTTATAAAACTATATAGTTTAGCAATTTTTGGGCGGATTTCTATTGTTAATAAATCCTTGAGATGCTGGCAAAGAGTTTAGTTAGAAAGTTAATATTAGTGTTCCTATGGTTTTAGCAATAGAGCCAATTTTAATTACAACTCACTTTTCGCATCTTTCCATTCAGTCTATTTCGATGTTCATTATTCACACCATTGTCTCCGTCATCACTTTTAATAGAAGACCTTTCTTTTAAGTCCTTATCATCAGGTGTTTTCTCATGATGGCCATTAACTCCAGCAGTTGCATAAAGATCATAAGAGCGACACGAATAATCGGATGGACTTTTAACGACACCGCTCTCTCTCATAGCAGCTGAAGCAACTGCACCGCTTTCTCTTATACCTTGTTCTTCTTCAGCCTGCCTGCAGGCCTCAGCATAAGCAGCTTCTTCTGCAGCCGCTGCTTCTTCTTCCTCTTCAGCTTTTTTCTGAAGTTCATCATAAGACATGGCGACAATGGCCAAAATGAGATTCACCAAATAGAATGAACCCAAAAAGATGACAACAACAAAGAAGGCCATATGCCACGGACCGGTGACCCTTAATATCATTTGATACAATAACTCCCAAGCGTCTTGAGTCATTAATCGGAAAGATGATAGAAGAGCCCAACCAAATGTATCAAAATTGGTATAACCGTAATTTGGATTATCACCAAAACCTTGTAAACAAACGTGTGTCTCTTTGTCTGGACATTGTCTGCAAATTATCAAAAATTATTTCATCAAATCAACAAATTTTGGTTAAAATTCCTCATTTTCATTCCATTTTATTTCTATATTTCAATCTAATTGTTATTATTTAGATTTTAAATATTATTTGAGTAATAAATTAATTTTTGAGGTTTTAAACTGTAAAAAAGTTATAAAAAGATATGATTACTGAGAGCTGTTGCCACATAGATAGGGTTCGTCTCCATCTTCTTTGACATACCAGTGCGTTTTATTCCCACACCATTCTTTCCATCCTTCATGAGTTAATCCTTCTGGAGGTCTAAGTATACACTTTTGAGTTAATACACCCATATATACTTGCAGTCCCAATAAGGCAAACACGGATAACGAGAAGCAAGTGAGGATGATCACATCCTTCAGGTTTTTCACAGACTCTATCACTGCGCCTACGATTGTTTTCATACCTGAACACCGATAAAATAATTTAAATTTGTGTTTAAATATTTATAGATCAACGCAGTGATGGCTAAAAGTCTAAATGTATCGATGCCGCAAAAAATCATTCATAGGATTCAATATTAAATATTTTTTTAGTAACTAAGAGTCAGAAAAAACTTTTAATTCATAGGCTTAACTCAGTTTTTATTTTAATCAAAAAGCGTTAATGAATGCGTTATGAGAAAAGCTCTATTGAACTTATGATTTGAGTTAATAGTTTCGATTGATAAATAAAGTAAACAAATAAATCGATAAATGATCTAAACTATTGAATGAATCTCAAGTTCAGAAAAAAACTATTCTCAATGTTAATATCTGGTGACTTAGTCATAAGCGCTTTTGAATTGAATTGAGAATTGAGTTGAGCCTGAAATGAATTTTGTGACTCTTTGATATTTGACTTGACTGAGTCTTGAAAATATTAGGTATTAAATAATATGAATGTGATTTTGTTTGCGGAACGGAAAGAAATATACCTGGAATTATAGCTACAGTTTTTAAGGCTCGAAGGACTCTAAATGTTCTCAAGGCGCTCAGATTTCCGAGTTCTTTAATACCCATTGTTAAATATGCTAAGGCAATAACAACAAAGTCAAGCCAATTCCATGGGTCCCTTAGATATGTGAACGGTTCCAATATGAAACCTCTTGCTGTTACTTTGAGGCAGGACTCAAAGGTGTATATTGTTGTGAAGATGACTCTGATTTAATACAATAGTGAATTAGAAAAGAGACACTTATATTGAGAAAATAACTGGATTACTGACTCAGTTCGTTCGATGGATTCTTCAGGAGGCAATGTCATGAGAATACAATTAACAAGTATAGTGACTATAACAAGAAAACTGAACATAGGATGGACGAGCATATAAATTGCGACGCGACGTATTGGGTTGAACGGGTCGAGTATCCACAAGGCTTTTGTTGCACTGAAACGGAATATATCTTTTCCTTTGCTGATTACTGTAAATGTCTGGCAAAATACAATACATTTCAAATTTTACGGATTTGAATAAGTTAATTCATTTAAAGCAAGTCAACAATTACTACTGGTATGCATTAAAAGTTACTTTAATCATCATTACAGAGAACAGAAATCAAAATCAAGAAATACTTTTATATCGTTTGTTATTCATGTAATTATTCAAATTGAATGAGTTTCTCTTCAAGATTTCATTTAAACAGAGAAAAAACCACTTTCACTATTGGGTTATTCATGCTTTTCTATCTATTATCTTACTATTAGGACGTCTTGTTATATTGATATACAAAATAAATGACATTGAATGCTAAAAAACAAGAGTAATAATTCGCAAATAATACTCTTAACTAATTTATGAACAAAAAGATATAAAGGATAGTTTCAGATCAAACGGTGCATTTAAAAATGGCTCATCAATTACTCAATGGTTACATTGTATCGACTTATCTCATGAAATCGAAAACGAAGAAAATTATAAACATAATTATTTTAGAAATCTCTACTGCTTATAAAGTATTATAAAATAAAAATCAGGTATAATTGAATGAAAGCAAAAATTCAAACATTTTCCCTCCGAATTTTGGATTGAATCTCATTTAATCTATTGAATCAATAGCTTGAATATGAGAAGAAATTGAGTGCTAGAAAACCAGTAAATTATAAGCTAATTGTAAATAAGGTTTTTTAGATCCAAATAAACAGAAATATGTTGTATTTCCAAAAAATTTATTTCATTTACAAAGAAAGAGAAAATTTGATCAATTAATAGAATATAAAAAGAAAAAAATTTTCTGGTTTAAAGTTTGAAAAAGTTAATGAATAAGAGCTACTGATAAAAAGGGTTGAGTTATTTTAATAACAGAGTAATTGAATGAATGAATAAATTGCATGAATTATTAATATTTTGTGAAAACATTCTATATTCTCCGAAACTTTATTTTTTATGAGTTATATGTTATAGTTATTATACAATATATTCATATATAATAATATCTAATTGATTATTGAATGTCAGCCTAAGCCTCAGCCTAAGTACTCAGCCTAAGATTGAAAAAATTTATGCTTTCATAATAAGTGAATCAACTATTTCTAAAACTTTTCCAAAGAATTTTATATTCAATAAGAATAAAGTATAGATAATAATTGGATATAAATTCTGAGTAAAAATGAACTTAAACTCTAAGTTACGATTTTTTGATTGGATAAAAAGCAATAACAACGTTTAGAGCATAATTCTTATAGCATTAAATGCTTATCTAAAAAAATTTGTGATATTAATTCTGACAGTTTGATCAAAAACTCATTTTTGGTTTTATATAATAATTGTTTTCGGTTTAGGTTATTATGTATTGCAATATAAAAGGTGCCAAACATTATAATTAACAGAAACACCTGTACTGACGATTCAACACATTAGTGAACTAATACATTATACAACAACACATTAAGGTTATTGCTTTGAAGAATTTATTTCCTCAAAAGTGTAACTTCAAATGTTCAATAAATGAAGATGAAGTCACGGAAATAATTAATTACTTTGCGTGAAATATAGTATTTCCGTGAAAATGAATATATGAGAAAAGAATGAATCACATCTGCACACAATTTTTTTTATTGATTGATTGTTACATTTTTTTAATCTTTGTTCTCTCGAAAGCTCTAATGTCAATACAATACTAACTGCTCACAAGTTAAGGTTTCAATGAAACAGTTATTACTGAATAATTAATGTTTCTATTTATCCCTTAATATATTAAAGAATTAATTGGAATGATTTTTCTGATTAATTGCTATATATCTTATTACTCAAAGTAAATGCTCGAATAAAATCTCTGTGCAGTAGATCTGATTGAGACTCATTCGCCATATATTGACTGTAAACTTTATGACTTGCTATTATCAACACTATTATTGAATGGAATGCAAACATTTAAATAGAAACTTACCATTTTATTTTCATAATATTTATCGATATCTTCTATTGGAGTTGCTATAAGTTCAGGAGGGAATTCCCTTTGAAGGGCTCTCGGCAAAGGTAATCCTGCTTCAAGCATTGGATCAGGTTCAATTGTATCGTGATGTTGTGGTACATATACATCATGCTATAATAATAATACAAATCATAATCACATTTTTATGTATTGCTTTTGTCTTATCATTTTTATTTTCAAATTATTCTTTCAAAAGGAATCACTTAAATCTTCTCATTCATGTTTTCTGTTAGATTTGGCAGATCTTCTGATCCTTTCATCCAGATTTTGTCTATACAGTACTGTACTTTGATTCTCAGTTTTAATACACCAATTTGATATATATATATATATCAAATATATATACATACATATATTTACAAAATATCCTTAAATAAATAAATATATATATTAATGATAATTATTTTCAAATGTCTAATGTATTTATTTAAGGATATTTTGTAAACTTTAGTACCAATTATTCAATTCATTTCATTATGATTAACATTAAATAATTTTGTTTCCATTTTTAAAGCTGTATGTCTTAGGTTAAAATCATTATCATACTGTTATTAGTATTTCATTATTTGAAAACTTGAAATAAAATTTTCAAGTATAAGCTCAATGAGCTTAGGTTTGAGCTTTGTTAATAGCAAATTGATTAAGCTCTGACCAGAGAATTTGTACACCTTCAACATGTATTTTAAATTTAAAGCCTATTTAAAAAGTGTCTATAGAAAAAAAACAATCAACTAAAAATTGAATGAACGAATCTTTTTCATGAATCAGGTAACCGATAAAATAGAATTAAATTTTTGCATCACAGCTACGGTTAACCTTTGTACAGATGAAATCTGTATTGTTTGGATTTAGAGGTTACACATGCTTTCATCTGTATGTGAAAGTGCACAAATCTAGAGAGTTTAATTGTGATTATCAAGTTTTCGATCAAATAAATATGACTTAAATAACATCAATATGATTTGTCCTGAATTAAATCAATTTATTAAAACTAATAGAAAATTAATTAACGACTCGGAAACAAATGAGTGATATTTATCTCTCAATCAGATTATTGATAATAAAATTGATTGATTGGCTGAGAATTTTGAGTTATTAATGAATGAAATTTGAATTGTTTAAAATTTTTATAAGAGTCCTTTGACTATTTTAGTACAAATTTGGGATCTCGACAATTTGGCCCTCACGGCCATTAGATTTGGATTTGAAACTTAAATATATAAGTTTTGGGTCTAATTTAAATGATAAATAATCGAAAAAAATGAGTTTTCCTGAATTTTGGGCGAAAAATTTGATTGAACAAAAAAATAGTGATAAATTATGAATTTATTTGAAAAAGGAGGCCTTCTTTACTATAATTAATATGAATGTAATAGAATGTGAGAGTTATTGATCGCATTGCATTTCACATTTAGAACATTAATTGAATGGAAAATAGATTTGTAAAATATTTGAAATGAAAAAAATGCAAAATAACTGAACCTGAACTTCTTGAGTTTTTCTTGCATTTTCTTCAGCAATTCTTGCTTCGATGGCAGCGAGTGACTCCCTGGTGAAGGGACGGAATAATGGCGGAACAGAGTCCTCTTCTTCAGTATAACGGGTTGACATTACGATTACAAACAACACTCAGCCTTCTGTGACCTGACTCTGAGGACACGCTCTCCACGTTATTACGCGTAATGATCCTTATAAATAGAAAAAGCATATTAATAAGAAACCACACATTTATGATTAAAAGAAATCGTTTTTAGGTAAATATTTAACAGAAGCTGAGGAGTTCTTCTTGATTTACCTAACGTGACAACAGTAACTATGGGGCAAAAACACTCTATTTCTGAGAAGTATTCTTAACTGTGAACAGTTTTTGCCCCATAGTTACTGTTGTCACGTAAGGCAAGTCTAATAAAACAAATGCAATCATTGAAATCTTATGCTGTATTAAAATAAATATAGCTTTCGTCAAATGTTATCAATTTAATTAAGAATTTAATGTTCATTAAAAAAATTTAGATTCACTTGAATGCTGTGAAGTTAAAAAAATAGTTGAAAATTGGTTAATACAAATTTAGGCGAAAATTCATGGTCACAGAATAGGCTTCACAAGAACAAGAACAGTATCAATATTTGATGATAATTTGGGTTTTAAATATTGAAAATATCTTTAAAATTATCATACATTTAACAAAAAATAAATTTCAATCAAAGAGCGTTTTAAATGTTTCCTCTAATGAAAAATAGTATATGACAAATGACCTAGCTCAATTAAAGCTATGTTAAAAAATTCCATACCTTGAGAATTATTTTATTTTCACTTTCAATTCATGATTTGTTTTTTGTTTTGTTCATAAAATTAATAGTTTTATTAATTACTATTTATTAATTCAATATTAGCATTAAATTTGATAAATTCATTAAAATTTTCTATAGAAGCTTTTGGTATAAGCTTTGATAAATTTGATACTAATTTACTATTTTTTAATATATGATTCACAGCTAAGCAAATATAAAATCAACAAAATCTCATATTTAGTATTATGTTTATTAAAACTTATTAATAATGGAGTTAACATAACAACAAATCAACACAATTCTGTGGTAATATTGAACAATTAGGCAATTTCTCAACATTGAGTGGACTATAAGTTATTATGCAGAGAATTTTTGGAAAGATCTATTTTTTGGTAAAGTGGCGAAAGTGACTCTCTCTGATGTGACACAACTTCATTCTATTATCAATAAAAATAGGAATAAGAAGGAATCCCAATATTCCGATCGCTTAAAGTATGTGTAAGTATAGCCTACAGAGGGAGAAAGTGACCCCACTTTTCAAATTTTAGGCTTTTTGTTTGGCCCGATTGTAACTGAACTTTTGTTTAAAAAATAATATTTTACAATCATATTAGAAGATAAATTAGAAATAATCTTTGATAGTTATTAATATTTAGGCAATTAATGCATCACTAGTTAAGGAATATTTTTGTAATAAAAGATCAAATACTGACGAGTATTCAAATGCATTAAACTTTAGGCAATGCATAACCAAAGTTCGATTGAATTAGTTTTAATTTAATTGTTTTCAAACAACATGGGCATAAACTACAAATTATTGAGCCTCATAGTTTCAGCAATAAAATTAACATTAGTTTTTAAGATATGGTCCTAAATAATATGCAAAAAACATTTTTTCATTATTTATAAAATATTTGAAATAAAAACTGCTCTATATTTCATCCACATATACTCTGTGCTAATAGAACAGGTACAGTACAATCGATATTAAGCACATGTATAAATAATTTTGTTTATAAATGATAAATAAGTAGTCTTGGAATTACACGTTTCATAGCTCTGACTCGAATTTTTTTTGAATGTATTTAAGAGTGATTTCAAAAGCCTTAAAACTTATAACTTCAAGAGTGATTGATCATCATTAAAATATTGAATTATATAACAGTATTGAGATGTCAATAATAGTGTACTTAAGTTTCATGCTTTTATTTTATTATTTATATGTTGCAGATAAGTTTAGAAGGTTTTTACTAACACTTATTCGGAGATAACTTATATCTAAATATGAAAACAATAGTATAATATTTTCATATATGTATTTTGAGAAATAAATAAATTCTATTCTAATTTTAAAGCCTAAGCCGACAAAAACTTTTATATATAACTTTTACTTGAGCTGATTTTGGTTTCTTAAAAAATAATTAAACACCAGTTCTGAGTATAATTACAATGAAATAGCTTTCATAACTTGAAAGCGTATTCTTTTATCCAAACTCGAAACACATGATAGATTGAAAATTTTCTATTGAGCAAAACTAAAATATAAGATTCGTATTAATTTCTTTAATGCAACTGAAGAATGATAGAATTTGGTTGAATGTAAAAGAATCCTTGATATAGGAAAGAGTTGCAATAGAAGAAGAAAAATATAATGTAATGAAAAGAATAGAGCGATAGCTTTGCTCGAAAAGCAATTGATGTACTTTCCGGTCATTCAGGATGTGTCCTTTTCGTAGGAAAGTAGCGCAAACGGAATAGACTGCTGGGGGTTACGATTGAGTATACATGATCTAAGTTTTGTCTAACTCTTTTCCAGAGCTATGCTTATGGACGCATGACGGATATACAAGCATAGTCAGTATCGAGCATTCAGTACTGAATCAACGCATAACAGTATGTGTTGTGCATCATTCAAATCGTTCCTTTATGATGAAAATCAGTGCAGTCGCTATACTTTTATAGAGAAAGAGAGAGCACATTATG
Source organism: Camisiidae sp. (assembly GCA_034696325.1). Classification (NCBI taxonomy): domain Eukaryota; kingdom Metazoa; phylum Arthropoda; class Arachnida; order Sarcoptiformes; family Camisiidae; species Camisiidae sp. The sequence goes on from JAQFZT010000772.1 coordinate 19,826, forward strand.
AGTTGGACTTGTTTTCCTACATAATGTGTAGGCGAAAGAACACAAATATACATTAGGAAACACTGCAATATTATATGTAGACATGTATTATTCTGTTTAAAGCAACCGAATAGTGATTCACTTTCACCACAAATTTACTTAACAGAGCTTTTATACTGAATTATCGAATATTATTGTATAACTAGTATTTTGTATTAGTTTGATGTAGAGATTGGATTCATTGATGTAAAGATTTTGTTTGTGGTAAATAATCATTCGTAAATCAGAATAATTGTAATACACAATAATATTGAGATACAATAATAAGCATATAATGTAACATTCATTGAAAAACATCTTTCGGATATGTGTAAAGTTATACTATAATCTACAATAAATTTGATTAATTTCTAATTTATTGACTCTGTTTTACTAATGAATACCGAGTCTAACATTTGAGCAGTTCTGTGTGTAGGGGTTATAATGAAAATTTATTTAATGGAGCAGAAAGAAAGTGAAAATGAATCAATGAACAAATGCATGAATGCTGATGAAAAGCGATTGAGATATTAAGAGAATCGATTCCTAGTAATTAGAAGAGGAATATAGAGAGTGTGAGTGAGTGAGTGTGAGAGAGAGAGTGAGCGAGTGAGTAAAAGAGAGAGAG
>JAQFZT010000773.1:0-20443 GCA_034696325.1 Camisiidae sp.
AAAATTTTCAATAATTGTTTATGCCTTTATTATTGAGATTAATGTGGATTTTGGCATCATTTCATTTGTAATAAAAAACAACAGTTTCTAAGATAGTCTACTCTATTATTTACTCTACTATTCTATTTATGTAGACATTTGATGAGAAGAAAGTTTTTTAATATAATAGACATATACAGAGTGTATGGGTTAGAATGAAATTTTACTCTCTAGTAATTGAAAAACAAATCGCATGAATTACTAGAAGATTTGGTCTTATTTTAGAAAATGGCATCAAATGGTTAATCGAACTAAAAGCTCATTGAAGCCAAAACAAATGACATCATTTCCAAAACACAAATAGATTTGGACTGCTTTTAACTATTATTTATCTTTTATTCAAACTTTTCAAACTTGAATGAAAAAATCTTTTCTAAAAGAATTCTTATTAGAGTTGGTATCGGGTTTAGAAATGAATTTCTATGAATTTGATGTCCATATTTGATACTTTTTGAGAAACATAATTTTAATTATGATTTAATTTGAATGATGTGTAACAGGATAAATACACGTATGATAGCGAACGCGCAGACGTTCCCGTGAGATCAGTAGACTATGATTATGATACAAGTAGTGCTTACAATAGCAGTCAATGGATGGGTGGCCCGCGCTCTACAAGTGAAGTTTCGTCATTGACTGCTAGCGATAGGGGCTCTTTGCCAAGTGATGGCGAAATCAGTCCTGTTGTTAAAAGAGATTCTGTTGTTCAAAGATTTGATGTTCAGAGATCTTTATGTATTAATGGAAAGTATCAGAATCCGTGGCCAACTTGGAGACCCCCGACTTTTACTAATATACTTAAATTTGGTTTGGCTCGAGACAAAAGTAATATTCCTACAAAACAGGTCAGAATTATTTTCAACTATTCAAGAGTTGTATATATTCTTAAAAATTGTTCAAATCTTTCAATCAAATCAGACTTCAAGCAAATCAATAATGTATTTTAAAAATTATTCAAATAGGACTTGGATTTAGCACTTCCTATAGTCAAACCTAATTTTAAGGATACATCTCCTTTCGATGGAGTGAGAATCACATGGTTGGGTCACTCAACAGTTTTGGCACAATTTGATGATATTTCTGTTATATCTGATCCAATATTTAGCGATCGCGCGTCTCCAAGTCAAGTGGTCGGTCCCAAGAGATATCGTGAAGCGCCGTGTACTGTATGAGCATAAGGCCGTTGTACGAGAAGAAGTTGCTTAAGCTTTTTGCCTAAGTATTAGTATAAAATTATTCATTCATTTAAAGTTCTCAATACTCAAAAGAAATACTTTTTACTAATACATGCTATTCATGAAGCAACTTCTTCTTCAACGGCCATAAGTATTAATTTTAATAAATTTGAAGGTCTCAATCAAATTGATTAACAATAAGGTTCACGATTTACCGAGTAATTTGGACGCAGTAATCATATCCCATTCACATTACGATCACCTCGACTTAAATAGCGTTATTATGTTAAACGCTCGCTTTGGCTCTGATTTAAGATGGTTTGTGCCCTTAGGATTAGGTAAGTTCTGAATCGTAAATTAGATTGAGATAATGATTATAACAAATTATAAATTGATAGCCGAATGGATGCATCATGTCGGCTGTGAGAATGTGATTGAGCTCGACTGGTGGGAAGAAAATTGTGTGCCTGACAAAAGTGATGGCAAGTCATTTAAGTTCTTCATATTATTCATTGAAGTGCTCATTTTCTTATATTGTTTTATATTCAGTATCTTTTGTTTTCACTCCTGCGCAACATTGGAGTAAAAGAACTATCACTGATGACAATAAGGTTTTGTGGGGCAGTTGGACTATAGTCGGGCCAAAACATCGTTTCTTTTTCGCCGGTGACACCGGCTATTGTGATGTATTTAAACAAATTGGCAGAATGTATGGTCCTTTTAGTGTGGCTGCGATTCCAATCGGTGCTTATGAGCCACGTTGGTTTATGAAGTATCAACACGTCGAACCATCAGAAGCCGTCAAAATACATATCGATATTGAAAGTAGATTTTCTTTGGCTATTCATTGGGGAACTTTTGCTCTCGCAAATGAGGTGAACATTTTTAACTTTCAAATCAAATTTAGCTAAAATTCATATAATTATTATACTTCAGTATTATCTCGACCCACCATTAAAACTGAGAGAAGCTCTAGAGAACGCTCGTTTAGAATTGGGTTCTTTCACAACCTTTTCTCACGGAGAGACCAGACTTGTCAACAATAACGGTAAAGTTGAGAGAACGGGAACTACTCGTCGCGCAAGAATCACATAAAAATCTCCTCAAGTAATATCAGGGGGACTTCAAACAATTATTCAATTGGCGGACAATCAATGATTAGTCATTTCTTTTGGTTTTCGGCCCAATTGTTCTTCGAGATGAACGAACTTCTGTGATATTGTGTTATATATTTCATGATTGTTTAAGAGCTTCATCAGAGATATCACAGATTTAAAAGTCTTAAAGACTTATCTTAGAAGTGAAATTTTCAATACTTTATGATAAGCTAAATGTTTATATGAAAAATGTTTGAGTTTATATATACATGAAAAGAGTAACAACAGATCACTTTTGAAATACTAAACTATTCTATCTTTTATATGTCCTCATAACACACCTGTATTTATTTGTGCGCAATTTTGTTCATTTTCACTTATTCTACTAATTAGAGGGAATTGGAGTGAGATTTGATCTGATGTCCGGTTCCGCCTTATATTGCATTTGCTATTTAAAGCCGAAATCAATTTAGTCCAATTGTAATACTTCCTTAGCTCTTGCTATACTCTCACTATACTTACGAGGATTTTTGTGATTAAATTATTCAAGTTAAAACAAATCCATATTTTTATCATTAACAAAATTTTCAAAATTTATTTCAATAATATAATAATTTAATTTAAATTAGTTTTCATCGTCAACTTAATTCAAAAACGAATAATGTCTATATCTATTTCTCTTGTAATAATATATAATAATCGTGAAAATAGCCACAAAAATAGTGATCAAAAAAATTAAAATAGTCTTTAAATACAATGGTTGAGGTCTAGTTTCGATTATTAGCTCATCAGAATCAATACTATCATATTTCTCGATCAATTCTTCATCTAAAGCCATTGGTTTCTCTTGTTGAGCAGAACTATTTTCATTATTATCGATAGTGTTTTCTTTATTGGTTTCATTAAAACTAGAATTTTGATTGAGGACAACAGTTTCAATTATTTGTTCATTAGTATCATAATCTTCGATCAAGTCTTCATCTGAAGTCATTTGTTCCTCTTGTTGGACAGATTTATTTTCATTATTATCGATACTAAAAAAATCTTCGATCGAGTCTTCATCTAAAACCATTTGTTCCTCTTGTTGGGCAGAAGAACTATTTTCATTATTATCAATAGTGTTTTCTTTGTCGGTTTCATTAAAACTAGAACTTTGATTGAGGACAACAGTTTTGATTATTCGCTCATTAGAATCAATACCTTTGATCGAGTCTTCACTTGAAGTCATTTGTTCCTCTTGTTGGACAGAATTATTTTCATTATTATCGATAGTGTTTTCTTTGTTGGTTTCATTAAAACTAGAACTTTGATTGAGGACAACAGTTTTGATTATTCGCTCATCAGTATCATAATCTTCGATCAAGTCTTCATCTGAAGTCATTTGTTCCTCTTGTTGGACAGAACTATTTTCATTATTATCGATAGTGTTTTCTTTGTTGGTTTCATTAAAACTAGAACTTTGATAGAGGACAACAGTTTTGATTATTCGCTCATTAGAATCAATACTATCATAATCTTTGATCGAGTCTTCACTTGAAGTCATTTGTTCCTCTTGTTGGACAGAATTATTTTCATTATTATTGATAGTGTTTTCTTTGTTGGTTTCATTAAAACTAGAACTTTGATTGAGAACAGTTTTGATTATTCGCTCATCAGTATCATAATCTTCGATCAAGTCTTCATCTGAAGTCATTTGTTCCTCTTGTTGGACAGAATTATTTTCATTATTACCGATAGTGTTTTCTTTGTTGGTTTCATTAAAACCAGAACTTTGATTGAGGACAACAGTTTTGATTATTCGCTCATTAGAATCAATACTATCATAATCTTCGATCAAGTCTTCATATAAAGCCATTTGTTCCTCTTGTTGGGCAGAACTATTTTCTTTATTATCGTTAATGTTTTCTTTTTTGGTTTCATCAAAACTGGAACTTTTTTCATTTCTATTACTCGGAAGTCCAAAAAGATCTGAATGGAATTGATTTCTTCTTATGATATTTTGTGATTTTAGTTGACATCGAATGATATCATGAAAGAGTGAAAACGGCTTCAAATCTTGATTCAATACATTTAACTTTTAAATTGAAAATGTAAAAATTAAAAAAAATTTTTAGAATATCTTCCAATTATTAGACATACCGGGAATCGCATGATAGGTATTTTATAGTAAACGTCTTCTTTGATTAAATAGATGAAAGTCATATCATCGAAGGCTGCGTCCAAATGATTGGGGAAATTAAGATGAATTGATTTAACATGCATTGGATATCCATTTCTGGTTTGGATGTGCCAAAAGTGAAACCAATTATAAGACCATATATGATCACCTGTTAAAAAATGACTCAATCAAAATAATATACAATGTATTTACTTATTTTTGAATGATTAATAGAACTTGAGTTTATTGATAAATAAGATTAAAGTTTGTTAAAGACTTTGCAAACCTTTGAATAAATAAGTAGTGAGACAGCGAAATTGATTCCAACAGTAATTGTTTCTGTCAATAAGTAGCAGAGAAGCGTCTATTTTAGTTTCAGGTTCTTCATGATTCTCAAAATAATTCGTTATTTCAGTCGGTGGCAAAAGTTTGTCAAATTTCAAGTTTGAATGGGAAACAATCCAGAAATATTTGCCCTAAAATAATCAATACGAGAGGCTTTCAAACATTAATAACTCTAACATTTAATACCTTAAAAATGAGAAAATTTTGTTCTGTAAAGTCGTATATTATATCATCGAAATCATTGTTAAAGTGTTCATATATTCCAGACCAGTGATCCTTAATTAGTTTAGGCATTTCAATCACTCTCTTTTCTATATTCCAAACTTGATTTCTTTTGAAGACTAAAATCCCATCATTTGAATAGGCAGTGATCGCGTCAATTGAACCCATTGGGCACAACATTTGGACAGAAGGTTCAATCTAAACATCAATTAAATCATATGATGGGCTCTTTTAAAGTAAAAACTCTTCAACTCATTTTTATTCACTTACTTTGCAATTGAATCCATTTATAAATATAAAAATTAACAAAATATATAACAAAAATTCAAAATTGTATTTCAAGGAATCCATTGCTATAATAATAACTAGAAATTGAAAGACTTAGTCTCTAAGTAATTAAAGATCAAACTTTCAATCAGACAATTTTATGTTTAATGATTAATACCAGTTCTCAATGAGTTTTAATACTTTGCGGATTCATTCTATTTGAACTGAGTTTTAATTTTTTTATTTATTAGAATGAGTGAATCGGTTGAGAGCTATTGAAATGAATAAATGAAATTATGTTAAAACTTTAGTCTTCATTTTCGAACTTATTTGCAATTTTTTAATGATTTATCAAGTCTTTATTAAAGAAAAAATCAATACTATGCATATCATGAGGTGAATAATTCATTTACACTTTTTTTTATTGCATAACTTCTTACAAATCGATAAATCAAATTTTATTAGTCACAAAATCCTATCATTATAATTAGTGATTAACAATATGTAACAATAAGTGTTGAATGCATTATTTATTTTAATTATCAAACTTACACTTTCAATCAATAATTGAATTTAAGTTATCGGTTTTCCATATTTTATCTCTATTTCTTCTTTAAAAATATTAAATTTTAAAATTTTAAAAAATTTAATTATTTCAAAATACAATTAATGATTAAAATAGTCTATATTTTCAAACAATAATTTTGTATAAAGCTGTAAATGCCTTTAAATTTGGGTTACTGTTACTAAAACTGAAATCTAGTAAAGTGAAGTGCAATTTTTTGTGGAGTACAGTCAAACCCGTTTAATGTGAACCACTCGGTTCAGCAAAACCGTTGACAATAACCGATATTCACAATAAACGTACTGTTTTATTATGGGGTTCAATCACTTCGGTGCAGGACTAAGGGTTGACAATAAGCGGGTATTGACAATAATCGAGTTGACATCAAACGGATTTGACTGTATTTGAAGAATTGCAATATCAATCTCTTCTCACTTCTCCTTAAAATTCTTTTTGCATCAAATAAAGATCGATTTAAAGTTACGAAGAATTATTTAAAGCTGAATATTTTTGTTCTTTGAAATGCAAAAATTTCAAATATAAGTTGCGATCGTTTTCCTGTGAATGTTGTATTTACTATAGAGAAAACTACAGACAATAACTATCACATCAGTTCATAGCTTCAACACAGCATTGCAATAGTGTGCGATACTGTAAGCCTGTATAGAATCAATCTTATCATTAATCATTGGAGAGCGAATAACTATCATGTTGGATCCATTGGATCTGTTAGTGATTGCTTTGGGTAGGAATTTAATGCATTTTCTTATTTCGACTCTCGATTGAATCAAATCTGAATATATGGACAATTTTAATGGAATTTTATACTTTTTACTTAACTTTAGATTTCCAAAGTATTGATAGTCAATAAAAATTGAATTTCTATAAATAATCTTTTGTTATCTATAAATTAAAAAATTATTTTTCAAAGTGTTAAGAATCTCGAACCTAAACTCCGATCATTATTGAAAATTGAATCAAATTTTCCATAAGTTACAAGACTGAATGCTTGTACATGACTGAATGCTTAAATATGATCCAAAATGATTTCTATGACTTATTTAAAATTTTTCAAGTTAAGGATATACTGATTATTTTTTAGAATAAGATTTTTTTCAAAGTTACTTCTACAAAATTGGGGGAACCTAAAAATACTTATTTTAAAGTATACTTGGTTTATATAATTATTCATAAGTATTGTAGTTTTGTCAAAATTCAAAGTTGAAAACCTTTGACATCTTCTACTATAAATGTGTATTCACTGAATAAGTATTATCATTATTATTATATTAAAAATAGAATAAATTTTCATTTTTTCAATGGAATTTAAACACTGAGATGTATGAAATATTCTTTCGATCAAATTTAGAAAATTATTAATTTGAACACTAATTGATTCCCGAATTGCTATAGATTCTTACAGTTAAAGCAACATGTATTTATATGTGCATCAAAATCCCGTGTTTGTTGGAGAACACACTAAGTAGTACTTCATGAACATGAATCATTTTCTTTGACTTATCCGGAAAGCCATAAAAATCCCCCAAAACAAATGGTGCATTTGTGTGCATTACATTCTTTTCTTGATCAATAGTATTCGGTTATCTTTTCATATATCCTGAGTATAAAATACTCTTATGATCATAAACTCTTCCACATATTTTTTAAACATAGATAAAGTTTTGAGTTATAGCACTTTCTTTTGAATTTTCATTTATCTGTGCATAACATCTAATTTGTTAAATAATTAAAAACAAAGTTTTGAAAATACAGAATATATAAGTTATATCTTAAAAATATACGTTTTAAAATGAATTACTTTATTTGATTTTAGTTCACATGAGAAATGAAAAGAATTAAAATATGATTATTGTTATGCTATCGAACAAATGATAGAAATAGGCTTTAGGTAATTATGAAAGTTTGGCTTTTCTGTTTTAAAATGAAATGCTTAAACTTGAACTTCCAAACCATACTTTTTGATACAATGGTTTATATATAAACAAGCAGTGACTGTAGGCTTGTTTTTTGTACAGAAGTGGTGCACTGATAATTGGAATCCATTGCAGCGTAGCGTTGCGATAAAGAGTGTGCCAACACAGCATATACCATACAGAAGGTAATTAAAAGTAAATGATCTTTTCCCTTCTTATCCATTTACTAAAGCATATAACTTACCGGCAGTTCCCAAACGTGGAAAGTTTTCACACTAATAGAAAATCAGAACTGAAGATAGTTTATACGACTTAAGCCAATAGTGAATATTCTTTTATAACATTGAAATCCTCTTTCTTTTCATTTGAAAATGAATTGAAATGAGATACTGTTCTGTCTTTATTTTGAAACTGCTTTTGATTCTTTCGCAATATTTAACACAGAGACTAATTTCTTTTTATTTACATAAAAATAATCAATTCAGCTGAACATAAACATATATTTATATTAATATAAATTTATATTTATAAGTATTTATAATTTATATATTAAATCGACACAGCATTACATTCCGATTTTAGTGATATTAAACATGAAAAACCCTTTCGTATTAATCTTTACATAAAGCCAAAACTGCAATCGATATAACTTACAAACACTTCTATAATTTGGTTCCTCGAAGTATCAAATAGTGAGTTATCACAAAATTATCTTTAAGAATGACAAATGAGTTGGATTTTAGAAAACTTATTAATGCGAGTTAAATGAGATAATATCTGTTTTCTATGATATGAAGTGGAAGTAAACTCAGTATTATTACTAAATTTAGTGCTGCTTTTATAATGATTGATCAGCTTTTTCTCAACTGAAAGTGTCTTTTGCATTATTGATAATGTGAAATGACAATAATTATGAGACATTATGAGTTGACTCAAATTAATCATTGCTTAAAATGAATTTATTTATAAGATAACCATAGTTTTAAGCATAGATTCTATTGAATTTTTCAACTCATGGTTATATCGTATGTAGTTTTGGTGTTTGAAAAGATTCAAATGAACAATTAATACGAAGTACTTATGATTACGTACAGCAATAGAAATATATAGTATAAGATTTAGGAAAAGTATTGCATTTAATGGACACTTATTTGAGGATGAAATCAAAATCAATAGTAAAAAAGTCAAAATAATGAATAGTTGATATATTATACGAAATTCTTATATAAAGTTACAAAAAGTCTAATTAAACTGTGGTTACACTAAGTATGCCATTCGATGATATTTGTTTAGAACCCGTAGAAGAAGAAGCATTGCTTGTATTCAAGTTGCGATTTAAATCTTGAACAGTATTTAATTTATTTCTTTTAGAAGTGCAAGATTTGCTGGTATTGTCTCTACTACTAGTGCGAGTCAGACTTCCATTAGTATTGTTGATCTCTCTTTCCTCTGAATGTTCTCTGAGTGCTGCCATTTTCGTGGATCGCATCATAATCTCTTTTTTCTTTCTATCTCTAGCCTTTTCAAAATGTCTTTTACGTTCATCTTTGTTCCAATAGCGGCCAACTTTCAGTTCACTCATAGCGTCGTCATCGGTTGTCAGACCACTACATCTCTCTTCCATTATCTTTAGAGCTCTTTCCTTAAGGATTTTATTTCTGATGGGTCTACTGGTTATATATCTCGTGCCATCAGGTCTTCGTTTTACTTTCCATTCCATTTTAATGCCATTTTCATTATTCTGTTTCACATTTGATGTTAAGGGAGCGCTCTTCGAAGGACTTGGAGGCACACTTCCATTAAATGATGACATAAAACTGCTATCTTTTATAATTTTACTCGAAGAGTAGGCAATATTAGGAAAGCTGGACATTTGAGGCTTATGTGACGGCAAACTCGATGAGCTATTGGGTCTGTGGTTTGCCATCCGATCGAACTGTTTCTTTGCAAGTGATTCACGAAATAGCTGCTGCTGTAACCAAATAGTATGCTGAAGATTGGCTTCATTCGTATACATAGTAGTACTGCATGGATAGAATGTAACGTAGTTTCGATTACTTTCTGTGCCATCAAAAGTATCGCATTTCAATTTTCTCATATTAGGAGACAATGAATTATTTCGTGACGATATACCATAGGAAGCGTCCGTATTATTCCTTTTATAACGATTTTGTTGCTGTAGTAATGTTTCTCTCGATTCAAGGAAAGTACGACAACAACGCCTACAAGACTCGCAGCTCCAAATGGAGGCCACATCAGATTCGTGTAATTGAGTGCTTTTATCTTCCATTCCTTTGGAGGGAGACACCAATGACATCATTGATCTGTAGTGACCAAATGATGTTTCTTTGTCTTCCTTGTTCTCTATAATTGCAACAGGTATTGGCGCCAATTCAAGTGTTAGTGGAGTACTTCGTGAACTTTCCCCAGTATTGTAAGCACTAGAACTATCTCTTTCTTTATCTTCACACATATTAGGTCTGCAAATACCGAACTTAGGTTTGCGATTAGATCCTACAGCTGATAGTGGCATGTTTTTGATCCAGCGCTCCACTGACTCTTTCTTCTCTTTTGGTAAATTGGTTGGACTGCTATGTGAAGTAATTGATAGCAATCCATTACGATTTGATGGTGAACAACTTGTCTGTGACTCTGCATTTGATTGTTCCTGACTCTGTGACAACTTATTAGCGCAACTTTTTGTTGGACTATTGCTTCGAATGTCATCGATATTCATATATGTGTGTTGTATAAACTTTTGTCTGTTTTCATAGTGAAAATTTTCTCTACTTTGTATGTGTTTTGTTTGGTTCACTTGTAAAGAATTTTCTTGTAAGCGCTTATTAACTAATGATTCGCACTCTAATTGAATTGATTCCATTTCTTGATGAAGAATTGCCATTTCGCGATCCAAACTCATGTCAGAATAATTGACACGAGACGGAACATATGAATCATTACCATTAGTACTAAACTTGTGTGCACTAAACATATCACTTTTAATTTGATTTTTACATTTTTCTGTTGTAAGTTCTGATTCATTAATGTTAGAGTTATCACCGGACGAACTTTCACTAGCAATATGACTCTGTTCACTATCCATCGTTCCATTATTTACAGACAATTTATCGATGGCTTCGTGTTCAGTAGAGCTTTCCTCATATTTTGTACTTTCGTCTGTTCTGCCAACACCTGAATCTTTTTCTAAATGGTTACTTTCGAGTGTAACTGAAGTAGAATTGACTTGATTATTGAAATGGCCAACAAATTCTTCTTGAATAACTTTTGTGTGATTGTGATAATGCATTTGAGAGAAGTCGCAATTGTCGAGCTTTGACTGATGTTGTTGTATGTATGCATAGGCTTCGTGAAGCTGTGAGGGAGGCCTACCCACTAATATAGTGAAGTCGAATCGATTACTTGCAAATAGTTGTAAAGCATGTCCACGATTTCTGATATCTATTCCATTAATTTGCAGTATTTGATCTCCTTCTTGGATTCTACCGTCTTTAGCGGCCACACTCTCTGCTTCAATCTGCAAATCATTTCGAGATGAAAGCAAAATAATTAATTTTAATGACTCTTTAATTAAAAAAAATGCCAACGCATTCATCAAGGCTTCTCTTTTGCCAATATTGTACGCTTAAGCTTAACATCTTCTTGTATAATGAGGTGATGGGCTTTTTTAATTAGTTGATGATAATTAATAGTCAACAATGAGTTTGTAATCCAAACTCTGATATTAAATGAATTTTATTGAGTGAATGATTTGATACTATGATCAGACTTAGACTTAGTAACGGTTTGAGAGATATTTAATTGAATAGTTTACATGAAATGATATAAGATTTTGGATATTTTACTTGATTCAGAATTACCTCCAATCAAACTTCTAGTAGTAAATACTCTAAAAGCACTCATTTGATTACTTTATGCCCAATGAGTTACTTTTATTCCTTCTTGTAGTACAATGTAAGACTTGAATGACAATCAATCCATTCTAATTACTTAATTGAGTCTTAAAATTTATTTCATCTTTTGAAGAAGTCATCTAATAGTTAATTATAACGAATTCGTTGTGCTAATTTCTATTTTTTGCCGTGAAACAAATTTTTATTTATAACAGTATACTATTATATGAGGTTATATTCATAGTTATAGCATCTCTAATATAACTTCATCCGCTTAGTAACTCATCTCGTTCTATCAAAACAATCGCTCTTCAGTTTTACGCTTGAGCTCAAACAAATATTTCATTTCACGAAAACAACATGTTTTTGAGTAACTCATTAATTTCTTTCAGATAAAAATAAAAATGAATTGTAATTCAAAATGTTGAACAATTGGATCCCTTCCATTCTAACCCTTAAACATGTTCTTTTGGAATAATGTGTATTCTCGTACATATGTTTATACAGAAAAACCTAATCCAACGGTTTATTTATAGCAGAATAAGCATTGATCACAGCAGTGAGACTACAGTCAGAATGTAATTCTGACACATCTTTGATCATACACTTAAAGCATAGTGAGTTGAGATGCACCTCATTTATCCTTTGATATGTCATTCAATTCTCCAACAAATGTTTTCAAACACATAATAGAAATTTTTATATTTTATTCATTGTGTTCATCGTCTTACCTCAGTCACTATGATATCATCATTTTCTTCATCCTGTGAGCCTAATGTTATACCCAGTCTTTCAGAATTTGAGCTCATGTGAAGTGTAACTTCCTATTAAATATTAAAAAGATATCAATTACTTCTTCATTCTTCGAATAAAAATATATGATAAACCGATTAAACTTCATTTAACAGAGAGTGACAAATAGTGAAAGCAAATTGTTTTTCAAAATCTTATTAAAATTTCATTTCTATCAACAAATTCAAACTTAAGAATTTCTTATAACTTTAGTTCACAGATAGAGTTAGTCTTGGGTAAGGTTTCGATTTATAACGTTATGCATGAATTCATACTTTTCATTTAGAAAGTATAACAAACACAACATAAAAATTCTTTGAAACTGATCTTTAATATGAATTATGAGTATTGATATTAAAAAAAATGTCATGAGTTGAGTAAACTTTGAGGAAAAATTTAATATAAGTTGAGCTTAAGTTTTGTTATTAGTCCTGAAATTTATTGAGATATCAATGACATGAAAAGAGTTTTCTTATAAGTTAGAAAATATATTGAAACAGATAAATGAAAAGATATGAGAATGTTTTCTTAACCTCATATTCGACATCACATCCATCATCGTCATCATCATCATCATCGTTCTCGAGCAAGTGATTTCCCATAATAACATCACTACTAAGAAATGATGCCATTTGAGCACTATTTGGTGTCGGGTATGGAAATATGAATGGCGGCGGAATGTCCCAACCGCCAGACCATTCTGTTTGAGTTGAGGTCTCACAAAAGAGAGGAGTAGGAGATTGAGGAGATGATACATTTGATTCGGAATTAAGTTCACTTTGCATCGGGCTCTCTTTCTTTGATGATAAAGATACTAATGGTGTCGAAGAAGAAGTTTGTTTAACGGCTTCTTGAGTAGTATTCATACGACGTGATAGCTCTACAACTATCGGCTGACTAGCGGTATGCAAAACTTGAACAGCTTCTTGATAAGAAGTCTTTGATATATCTCTACCATTCACCTAATTCATAAAATAAGATATTATTGATTATAAAATATAGTACTCATGTATCATTTTAGAAAATATTGAATTTTTGTTCAATGCAAATAAAGTAAAGTTCAATTTGTGTGGAGCATCTATTTAATCTATAATGCAATTTATGATATTTATAATGTGTAGGAGTCACGCAAACCCAATGAAACTCCGAAATTAATAATAAAACTTGGCTTCGAATTTTCACAATCACGTAAAAATCTAATGCAAAACTTGCTATAACCCTAATGGAGATTTTTATCTTAAGCACTTCACTTCAACAACTCAAATAGTTGAACAATTCAAATGAGTCTTCAATTTTGAAATGTATATTTTATGCCGTATTTCATATTTTATTAAGTGATATTCATTGCTCACATGCAACACAACCCACTTTATTCAAAAGATGTTGTAAAATAAATGGAAAAATCAATGCTCAGTTCACTACATAAATTATACAAATTATTCGTACTTTGATTTTATAATTAAAATTCATCGTATAATTAAATTTTACATCAAAAACTAGTTTTTAAAACATTATTCAGAATGAAACCTGAATTTCTATATAGAGAATAACATGAATAAGTAAAGTGACAGTGAAAACAGTTGACAACTTACGGAAGTAATCCAATACAGATAAAACATTGAACTGTTTTTATTAGTCAAAAATTATAGTTACTATTGAAGTGAATATACGGCATAACTATATTTCACTGAAAAAAGTACACCTGAATAAATGTAATATGTTATATGCACGCTAAAGTTAATGACATTTTTGTTCACATTCAAACATAATGTTGCCATTCAGATACAGTAGCAGTTATTGTACAAAAGGAGATACAATGTGAAGCTTATTATCAACAAAATAGCAGTTTTTCCTATAATAAATTCTTAACATTTCATGCCATTATGAGCTTTAAACGTGTGCTGAATGTAATTTACAATTAAATGTAGAAATATCTTAAATTAGTTCTATTATTACGAGTAAAAGTACAATATTTGTGTCTTCATTTAGGCCTTCATTAAGTTGTTGACTCAACCAAAATAACTCTATCAAATTTCGGTACATTATTATTACTTTTATGTTTCAAGATATTTGTGCTCAACAGTAAAAAACTTTTGAGTTGAAATTTCATCACAAGTAAACCATGTTTTGCAAAAAATCATTATAAAAATCTCAATTGATTAATAAAAATAAGACTTTTTATAACTTCAAAGAAGTCAGTCAATCAATACTCGATGTTTAGATGCGACAACTTTTGTTCTGAGAAATGTTGAAATTTTCGGTCATCAATTTCTCATTAGATACTAGTAAATGAGTTACCGATAGATTGTAATTATGACCTTAAATTCAAAATATAAGTCACATTTTAGTTTTTCCTTAAAACCTTTTATTACTTTTAATTGCTTTTGAGTATTAACTAAAGCAACCAATCGTTGAATCTAAACATGTATATCGAAAATATCCATTTATAAAAACCTTTGAATTCTAAAACTTTGAATTTTTGAATGTATAATCAAAAGGAGCTTTAATTAATTAAAATACACATTTTGATGATAATTTACAAGAATTTGTTTATAATATTTGTGATTTGAGTAAATATAAGAAATTATTGAGTTGAGAAAAAGGCTTGTTATTTGATAGTAAACACCTGTAGTTACATAACAATAACATTAACTCAGAAGTGGTAAAGGAGAGCAAAGTTTTACAATCATATGACAAAATCATGCAAAGCAATGGCAACATTAAAGATGCATTAAGAACATTACTTCTCTAATTCAATGCAATAAAGAGTGAGATTATGTAATAAAGTACATTTGGGGAATCCCAAGATATTTTTGTAAATGTAAGCTATCTGTTTGCAATGGATAGATAGGCAAACAGAATCTTACTTTAATTGCACTTGAGAACAGCGCGAGGGAAACCAAATAGAGTGCCACATCTCTACTATACTATCGAAGTTCAGACTTTGCAGCTCTTCTTCACTGGAGGATATGTGACTCAAGTACAGCATCTCTATCTCTATGACAACAGAGTGGGTGAATATTTTGAGGCAACTGAGCAACAAACCTGTTTACCTGTCCTATTAAATGAATGAGAGATGATTCAAATACTAAATTAATTACAGATCAATAAATGAACTTATCTTCATGTTTGTTAACTCCTACATAAGTTCATTGCATAATATTTAGCATAACTTCTCAATCAATACAATCTAAAAGTCGTAAATTATAAGATAATAGATAAGTTTGAATTAATGAAGTTTTTATGAGCGAATTTCTCTCAGTTACAGCAATATATAAATAAGTAAATTGAAAAACTCATATAAATTTTAATATTAATTAATGAATAATGCTTGAGCTTAATTTTATGAGACAAGAGAGAACTGAATCGCATTGAGAAAATTCGCATTCAGTAAGTTTAATGTATTTTTATTGCAAAGCACAATAGTCTTACGCCACATAAAGATTTTCCTTCGGGAGAATCTATATTTATTAGTGCTTCAGATAATACCATTGACAGGTAAATCCACGAGAGAATAGAGGAGTAGTGGAGATACGAATGAAGCAGAAGTATATTCTCAGTTTCGTTTCTCTCTTTCATTACTTTAACAAATATTGTGCTGTCTTAACCTTTGCAGGAACACCAAAATAAACTACTTTCTCTTTCCTCTCAAGTTAATCTAACTTGGATTATACATCAGGTATTGAAATACTGTTTTAGTAGTTGAACATTATTACTCAAATAGTATACACTATGTGTGGCAAATAAACTATACTATACTAAAGCAAATGTAGAAATACTTCTAGTCAAACATGAGACTTGTGAGAATTGCAACCGAATTCATTAATTAATTATTGCTAAGGAAATAGAGTATAGTTTAATAGAAGAGCGCAACTGACCGAATGTAATCACATAAGCACTGGCACTGACATTAAATATTTAAAGATTATCGGCTGATAAATAGAGAAAACAAGCAAAAAAAGAGCTATGACTTCAAACAATCAATAATATAGCAAATTGTTATACAATATATTTGAGATCTATTTTTGAAAAGAGAAACATTTGACAAAACATTGGAGACAAGAAAACGACAGAAAACAAATAAATCTGATTTATTATTCTCTATTTGACATGTGCTCACATTCTTAGTCTATTCTAGTAATCGAGTTTTGAAGACAATGCAAAGTAATCGCTAAAATAAATGTCTACAGAAATATGAAAGAGAATTATATCAATAGAAAATTCGTATTACTTTCAATCAAATAAAACACTCTTCAGTGACGCAGTCATGATATGAAAGATTTAGTTGACTCGATCGGATCGACTAATGCTCTGAGCCTTACAAAAGAAAGGATAAGCATATATATTGTGCAGAAATCCAGTAGAGGATGAAATACGGACCATCTGTCTGTTCATACGGACTCTGAATCTCCTAATATTATATACACAACAATTTTTGCTGATTGTGCAGTGCATTGAGAAAGTAATATAACGACCATATTCTATGAGCATATCATACACACCCATTGCTGTGAGTAATCAGGTGGAAATCCAGTTCAAAGAAGATGGAAATAAACTATAAAACACTTTCAAACTATGCAATGCATTGCAATCTCTCCAACTGTTTTGTGCTTTAAATTCCAATTCCATATTAACAGTTTTCGCACTCAACTATGCATTCGTCAACTTTTATACTTCAATTCATTCCAATCGGAGAAAAATTCATTTTTCTTACATTTTGGCCAAGAATAAAGTTTTAATATTTGAGAATATAATTACGTAAAACATATCAGTACTTTTTCTTATGGGATGTTTCTCTTTAATATATTAATTATAGAGTTAATAAACTCTATCAAATCAAATGGTGTCAAAAGACTAGTGTTGACGAATTTTCAGGGCAATCGCTATTAAATTAAGAATAAATCATTCGTTAACATGTATGTTATTCGTCAGCAATATATAAAGTGTGACTTAAATCATTATTTTTATGTAATTTCATAAAATTTATGTCTATCGGTATAAAATTCTCAATTTAAAGATAACGAATGATAACTATTATGAAAACGATTATAGAAATAACGGTAATTATCTGTAAACAAGAGTGAGTTAGAATTCTGCTGATTAGATGTAAATAAGTTATAAAGAATAAAATATGAGCTTAATTAGAACTAAAGGGTATAATTCGATGGATGAATTGTCGTGTAAATGTTGATTAATGAAGAAATGATTGTAATGTATGTCCCAATAACTTAGAAGATTTGATCTAAATTTGTTGAAATAGCACTTTTCATAGACTTCAGTAGACATAAGTTTTGTTTAAAATATAAATTTATTTAAAATGCATACTTATTTATATACAAATAAATATATATGAATGACAGAAAAATTATCATAATTAATGTTCTCTACACATAATTTCACTCCAATGCATAACTGTATTTAAAAAGGGTTGAGGGGTCAGAAGTCATAATTATCAGCCAAAAGAAAGCACGCGATCTCAAAATTATTAAAATTGTTTGTAAAAAATAAATATTTCGTGAATGTGTTGACGGAAAAGAACAATAAAATTGATATGAAGTCTCTTGAATTGAAACTTGACAATGAATTGCAATGACAGAGATGTTAGAATAAAGAATGAAGCGTTGCCTCGTTTGAAAAAAGCTGACTGATATTTATCTCAAAAGAAAAGCTTTAAGGTTTGAGTAGTGTTTAGTCATTGCAATTTTGGAAATATATATTTCTGAATATAAAGCATGAATGCTCTGTCGAATGATGGTTTCAGACAACTTATTTGCTCTTTATTACATTCTCGAAATGTTTGATGCAATTCAGTAATAGAAAGTGAATAATTCTCTACTCATTCTTAGCAATATATTTCGAATTAAGATTTTTCGACATGAGTTTTATAGAAAGCAATCACAGCTCACTTCAACACTATATTGATTACTGAGAATTCTATTCCATTACATAACCAAACCATTACATAATGTATTTTTGCACGAGTCGAGAAAAATATTCAGCATTGAATTAATTTGCACCAAATTAATGGATTTAACTGTCACGACACTGTTTACATTAATGGGTTTGAAATTAAATTTGAGCTCTTTTTCCCTACAAATACTACTTAGACTTTGAGAATGGTTTAGTTTCGATCCCCAGTAATAACATAGCAATTGTTAGTTTTTAATCAAATATTTCATGTAAACGTGCTTTGTTTTGTTGAGCCCGAACTCAACTATTACTACAGCAACAATATTTGTGAGCACAACTCAAGCTAAGCTTTCTCTCAATTTTCTTTTTACGGGTTCTAATCATCTGTTTCTCTGAACAAAGCTTTCAATTGAAAAATTGCAAAGTTTATCATATGAACCACTCTCAAAGTCTACATATAAAGTTTAAATATTTTCATTAACTTAATAAGCAATTATTTTTTGACAATTGTATATTTAATGGAAGTGTTAATTTGAATTAAATTGAAATAAAATTCAGGAATAATCATAATTATGTTAGAAGTATAATAATGTAATGATACTTAAAAGTAATACTTAATAGTAATAGTATTTTATATAAATATTTCATACCAGTTATGAAGTTAATAAATATTTGATGAGCAATGTTAAGGTCAGGAAAAGTAAAATTAGAGGTGATTTCTCGAATGGTCAAACACGCAAACGATGAGACTGCAAGACATAAAAGAGCACAGAGTGTATTTGGTGAGTGTTTGGACTGAATTTAAGAGTTAGATGAGACACATAAATAACTGATAAAAGGCGTTGTCTCTAAAAGCAATCCCGGCGTAAGTCCGACACACATAACACTGCCATCAAATAACAACTCATGTGGACAGCGGTGATAGTATTGTATAGAATTATGTCAATTACAAGATAATGAAATGCAACAGCAAAGTAGTAAACCCACACTGCGAAAGGTTAAGAGTCTTTCTACACGTGAATCGCTTGTAAGGTAACATTACTCGCTATAAATTTGCTTGAAGAGAACCACCCATAGCAACCTTACCATGGATTACATCCACAATCAGTTCGGAGGGGAGAAAACATTTTGACGCTATTTTTAGTAAAACATTTTATATAATGAATATAATGAATAATTCGTATACAAAACTAGTGGTATTCTATACATTAGGTTCACAATGCATGTAATGATACAATTGAAACATTAACATTAATGCCTTAGTTTACATGCTCTTATATGTGGCTCTATTGCTAAACAGTTAAAGACAAGCAAGTCGTCAACTTTATGAGATGCAAAAAAGAAGGCGAAAAATCGAAAGTAATCTCATAGAAATGTTATACTATTTCATATTCTATGAGTGAGTGTGAGAAGAGAAAAGAAGAGAGAGAAAGAGACGATAGAAAATACTCATGAGACCCGTTTGAAAAGAAGTAAAGAACCAAAAACACCTTTGAAACTGGTTGGAAGTGGTATACCATCCATTTAATTGTGACGGTAAATGCACTGCATCGCTATATATAATACTTACTACATATTATGCTAGCATTGCATAAATCCAATTAGTTTTGCAAAAACTACTCATAAACAAAGATAAGCCATAAATTAAGTTCAAGAATACATTTTAAACCAAATAAAGTTCGTAAATATTTCGATAAGGATGTCAAATAAATGTTAGGCATTACATTTAACTTAGATTTCGGTCAATTTCATTGAGACCATAAGTCTTAGAAATGACACGATTGTCACGACTCAAGAAATGATGGGTTATGTGAATGAATGCTATGGAAAAACATTTCCTTTAAGATAACAAAAAATTGTGATTCAGAAGCAAATGTTACTCTAGAGTCGACTGCTGTGCCCGAAGCAGTCCTATCTTACAAGAAATGCCTTAAAGTCAGATATCATTGATATGTCGAAAATGTTATATCTCAACAATTTTACTTATCGAACATATTATTGTCAGACATGGCAAAAAATACTAACTTA
>JAQFZT010000774.1:0-20436 GCA_034696325.1 Camisiidae sp.
TTTGTTATGTTATATGAAATAAGTTATCTTTGGTCTTAGTTTACTTTTGAGTTTGAAAATGGGATAAGTTTTTTGGGGATTAGTTATTGAGGGGATTGAAAACAGAGTGCGGGCGAATCGTGGTGTAGCCTCCGTCATATACTGATAAAAGATAAATCTAAGGATTTTATTATTCGAATACAGTTTTTGATTAACCCATACAAGGGAAAACCGGATGCTGTAATGTCTCGTTTTAGGTCTCGTCCGTCACCCTTTGAGCACACTTCAAAACCGGACAGGTGGTAAGCCTGGCAATCACACACAAATATTCAAATATGAAGACAATTATTTGATTTGTTTAATGAACCTCAATTGTCACGAAATGAACTGCTCATCAGTTCTAGAAATATCTTTTTATGCTTATTTAAAGCTTATTATTGTTATTCACCTTTAAATTAATTATTGTAAGCATATAGTCCTTGACATAGTTTGTACGTAAAGGGATAAAAGACTCAGTAATTATGAGTCTATCAGTTAAGATGTGTCTCTCATTATGAGCACATCATTTAAAGTTAGTCTTCATGAGTATCTCATAAAGAGCACATCAATTAAAATCAGTTATAATGTAGCTCTCGTTATGAGCACTTCATGTAAGGCTTAATAGCCGATCAATTAGTAAAAGTTATTCTCTTACTTATAATACGTGTCCTTATACTTATTTAGACTACTTCAGGTCACTTTCATTTTCAAATTCGATATTCATATAAATTCGTAGTAAAGACGCTGTCGAAGTAAAGACGAGCCAAGAGCAAAGCAATATAAAGTTTTATGTTCACTTAACGGGTTTGTCGGGCTTTTTGTCGGGTTCGGGCTTTATCAGGCCGACTCCTCCAACTCGAACGACATTTCTGACCCTCTGTCCAACCCGAAGAAAACATGTAGGAGCACTTCGAAATGCCATAATTCAAAATGTCATAACCCTGTTTTACTACCCCAACATTCAGTCCTGTATTCAAAAATGATTTACTCTGAAGTAAGTG
The DNA here is from genome assembly GCA_034696325.1 of Camisiidae sp. Classification (NCBI taxonomy): domain Eukaryota; kingdom Metazoa; phylum Arthropoda; class Arachnida; order Sarcoptiformes; family Camisiidae; species Camisiidae sp. Next base: position 1,020 of record JAQFZT010000774.1, read on the forward strand.
AATACAAGTATATCAATTGAATTAAAATCAATTCAAGCCATGTTAACATAAATATACAAGACTGATTCAGCAATATATCTATAGTAACTCGTTATTTGTCTAAACATATTGCAACTTACCTTTAAATAGTTTCTTTTGACCAATCTAACCTTTAGCAGCCTAAGCAGCTCACCAATCATACAACGGTTCATGGCTCAAGCATATAAGGCTCAAGAGTATAATGGGTTTTTACATAGGCTTTAACATAAAATAATAACTTTTCCTATCTCTGAAAACCTGTTCAACTATTTATACTAATCGCCATATACTATACATGGCCATATACTAAACCGACCCGAATTTAAATTGTTTTGGTTTTAGTTGATTTTCAAATTTGAATGGCATTTTAGAGAGATTTAATAATTTAGGAGATTGAAAAAAGGGTTATAACATTTCGAAGTGTAGCCGTTAGCGGGAGAGTCTCTAGAACCGAAAATGAGCGCTGAGAGTGCACTTCAGTGAGTATAAGTTACAATAATAGTTATTATTGATTTTCATATAAGAACTCTTATGTGAATTCAAAAACTTGGAACATGTTTAATTATAAATTTTTTCTTTACAAAGTTATAATTTAGAATCTTTTTTATTATTGAAATAAAAGTTTAGACTCACCGACAACATCGATCAGCAAAGCTATGTTGTCCCAAATCTTCAAAATTTCTACTATTAGATCCTTTTCCACACCAATTAGTTCCAGGAAATACGAGCAAATCTGCTCTCTTCCATCTCTACACAATATAAGACTTACATTATAGGGACTAATTCTCCGTTAAGTACAATTCTGACTCATTTATGCTCAGTTAGCTCTGAAGCCATCTCAAGATACTCTGTATTTGAGTATAGCTAACGAGCCCTTATTTGAATTTGATCATAAATTGAGCGCAATTTGAGTTACCTGTGAATTTTTTCTTTTAGTGACGATATTTAATTGAGTGCGAAGTCTTTTATGCAATTGATGGCATTGATTGCGATATAACTGGTAATCAGTTAAATGTGACAATTTTGTGAACAATGTTTTGTTTTTACTATCAAAGCCGTTACTGAAATTACATTTATCGATGATATTCAATACTTTGAAAACATAATCATTTATAGCAAATTAGAAAATACCTTAAAATTGTATAATTTTGAACGCATTTGTCACTCAAGTTAGAAATTTGTTGATTAAATTGTTTTAATAATTGACTGACACTTCTTTTATTAATAGTGAACTCACAATCTAATAACTCATTGTTTGATAACCAAAGTTGAATTAAGTGGAAGCCGTCTGTAATCTGAATATAAGTTAAATATGAAAAGCTTAATCAACTTTAAAATAAACTCTATTCAAGTTATTTTACGAGAAATAAAAAGTGTAAATTCTAACATTATCTGTAATAATTGTGTATATTCTGCATAAGCAGAGCCTTTGACGTCCTGAATATGGAAAAGTCACTCTTACCTGTCTTATACACAAATTGTCAAATTTAGTTTCTATTGCGCTGATATTAAACAATCTTAATTTGGTTATGATTTCTCCGTCAGACAATTGATAGGTATACACAAAATTTTCCACTTTGGAAGTATTAAGTGTTATATTTTCGGTATTTCTCAATTTTTCAACAGTGGAATTGAAATCACTTAACACATGTGCGAATAAAGTGTAGCAAATAATTAGTTCTAGTAGATAATTGATCATATCTCACATGAGGCAAAGATTGTAGTAAACAAAAATTCAAATTGAAATCAGTGCTTACAAGTTAGCGCTAACTTTCATGTTAACAAGATTTTATTGAGTTTAACGTTAACTTATACGAAGATGTGGTAAAAGTTTAGGTACATTACAAATAGAGAGCTAACAACTTATAAGCGTTACGCATGTCGACAACAAACGTGTTCATTCATGTGGAAACAGATTCATAGGACTGTCGGATTGGTGAACAAAATTTGGGAGAATGGACGGAGAGGGCTATAGCAGGGAAAGTGGGGAGAGTGAGGACGAACACCAATTTAGTTGTCGACCATTTATATCAAATTTGTTTTGCTTGAATCGAACGGAGGCAGACTCTGTCTCATTACTAACCAAATACTAATTCACTTACGACTCACATTCTATATCATATCGATTCATATAAAAGGATCAAAACAATTGCCGTTTATATAACATCATTAAATAGATTACAAGCCGAAAGGGGAGTTAAGTCTACAAAATCTCATCCAATTTAAGACTTATTTTTGAATAAATAAAATTATAATTTTTATCAAATAATTTAAAGAAATTCAAAAACAATTTTATTTTTCAAATACAATGAACCAAAAAATACACAAAGTTTTCTATTCTTATGAATAGTTATATCTTTTTGCTTAATGGTCGAAAACATTATCTTTTACTTTTTGGTAGAAGTGGTTTGTTTTTGTGTCTTTAGATTTCGTTCTAATTGGATTAACTCAGTGCGAGACTTGTTATGTTTTCTGGCGAAACGCAAATTGCGAAGAAGTTTTGCGTCAACCTATAAAATAAAAGAATAAAAATAAGTCATATAAAAGTCATGTCCTCTCTTCTCAATGGTCTGAGAAGTGAAAAAGTGAAACACGATTCGCTTGACTTAGTGTTAAAACATTGAATATATGCGACAGCAATACTATCTATACATCTAAATAAAATAGAAAGAGAGCGGACAATGAATGGCATTTCTAGTAAAACCTGCCGCTAAAAAAGGACATTCACCACATGGGGTGCACTCAAAAATTCAAGTCATTTATACATTTGTATCACAAGTTTATAGACTTTACATATGGAATAACTTCTGGAATTTTCACTCAAAATCATTTGCGTTTAAAGCCATATCAAAACATGAGCTCAACATAATCTCATAGTTTTTGGAGAAATTCAAATACTAGAAATGCATCACTTTATTATAACCGACAAAAGAGGAACGGAATAAGATGTCAAATTATGACAATATGTCTCAAATAGTTGTCTAGTTTTGAGTCTAGTATGAAAGGCATAACCAAAATGTCATTTAAATAATTGCTCAAAGCTGTTAACAAAACAAAACTTTCCTATTTTTCATATTTGTCATACGTTACACATTTTGCATTTTAAAAATGTCTTCAGACAAACAATAAATTACACTTAATTAATACTAAAGTCAATAAAACTAATTTGAATGAATTGCTGTCAAAACATTCATAAATTATTTATATAATTACTCAATAATTTCTCATATTTTCAACTCATTATAAAATACAGTTTTCAAAGTTAAGACTTTATTTTTATCGTTAGTTTTAAACTCGTGGAACTTGTCTCCGCACGTTTGTAGTCAAAAATACTTCAATTGTTGCCAAAATTTAAAAAATATTTTGAATTTAAAAATTATTGAAAATTCTATTGGTGTCAAAAATTAAAGATCTTATAACTTCTATTTCAATAAATTTATTATTGAAGTTATTAATTGCAGTAAAAATTATAAAAACATAATTTGGAGGTATTAAACATGTTTTAAGCCCTCAAGAATGTGAATTTACTCAATAACGTTTAACTAAAAAGTCAATTTAATTGGTCTCGAGTATATTATTCATGTTTTCACCGAATAAATTAGTTTTAATAAAATAACTTCGAGCTCTTCATCAACTATTAAACCTCAAGTTAGTCAGTGTTCTCCAAGACTCGAGCTTTTCAGGGTCAGTGGTGAGCCTTAAACTGAGCCTAGAAAACACTGATTGTATAATAGCGAGTCAGTATTGTTTTCAAATGTGATAACACGAATTTATAGTTTCGTACTTTCTGTCTGTTCATCTGTAACTCAGTCAACTATATTGTAATTGTTGCCAAAATTTGAATTATGTTCGAATATTGAATACTATTTAAATTGATAATACATAAATCTTCAAAACAATTTTTACTGAGTCAGTCTTGATCGAAGGCAGTCTGGAGACTCATTTGAGTCGCCAAATTCATTTCTATTAATTTCAGGGAAAAAATAAAAACTTGTTTTCAACTTTTTTAAAGTTTTGATTCACAAATAAAAATTGAAACTCAAGATTTAGAACTTATTGAATGCTTTAAGATGATAGTTTTTAATGACTTTTTTGAGATGTTACAGTCACCGTCACTCTGGTAACCAGTCATTTTTGAGACTTGAGAACCGCACTTCTCAAAGATGGACAGCTCTACTTTTTTCCTCACTAAGCACAGGCTATTCCAAAGACTAAAAAAAATTGAATAACTAGCCGTTCCCGTTGCGAAGCAACTTATATTTGAATTGAAATCAACTTGTTTTCTTTATATGACTTGCTTCCGCAATTTAAAAAAAAATTGAAATCAAAAAAGAGCTTAGGTCTGCAACTGGTCTCGAACCAGCGGCCTTTGGGGCAGACGAACACTACCACCGGACACCGTTCTTTTAGTAATAAAGATTCACATATATTATATACGACTCTTTTTTACACAATTGGGAACAAAACATAGGGTTAGTTTTTCTATTTCTAATTCTTATAATTCAATTGAAAATATCTATAATCAAATCATTAGAAAAAGAGAACAATTATTGATATTTTAGAAAAAGTATAAGAAATGTAAATATTAAATATTTGAATAATTATTTGCCAATAAATTTAAATTTGAATTAAAGTAATTGATTACAAACCCCTTTCATTGATTCCTTTCTATGACGTTTCGGACGGAAAATACCATTTCTGTGATCTTTTCGGTCTAAATATGAAATGAATTATAGAATAAATAAAATATATTTGATATTAAATTTTGTGCACGTGTTTTGTGATGTTTAGCATTAATAGGACTTACTTTGATTATGATTGGTGTGATTCTTTGATTTTGCCATCCTTTCAAACAAATATTTATGCGATAATTCTATCAAATATTTAATTCAATTTAAATCAACACATTATTAAAAGAATAATACCTTATATTCAATTATCGGGTAAATAATAAATTAAAATCATGTGAAAACTTACATTCAATTTGTTTGAATTCACTTCAAACAGGAAAAGGAAGTTTAGAAGCAAATCATAAGAAAATATAGAGAACAAATGACGTCTTACTAAATATATTATCTTCAAATTTTGCTCAAAAATAACTCAAAATATAATGAAACAAAAACTCGTAATTTGTTTAAACCGTAATCGAAATATCGATATTTGTACTGAAACTGAATAAAATATAATTTAGACTTAAATACACTGACATCTAATGACTAACTTTTCAACTGTTGAGCACTTCTTATAATATTCTTATGAAAATAAAAGCCATTGTTATAAATGTTTAAAACATTGTCTGTTAGACGGCATTGATATTAGTCTCGCATAATATATTTGATTTAATGAAAGGGCGTCTCTAAGCGTTGACTCCATTTAACACTTAAATATCGATAAACTTCTATTGTCTAAAAAATATCAATAATAATTATATTATTAAATATTTATTAATTTAATCGAAAATAAATTGAAAGAAAAAGATGACAGATTCACGTATGCATTGATTTTATAATAAATAAATCATTTTATTATTAAAGAAAAATATTAAAACTTTAAATTTGAATAATACTATAGAATACGGATATTCTTCGGGTAGCGGTTCCGTGACAAACGCCGGGTTCGTATGAATACTTATAATACTTATTTGACATAATATTCAAATAATAAAATATATTTATTTAAACACATGAATGTAGTTATGGATCGCAATACTCTGGGGGTACACAATATGGAGCCGATACATATGGCTCATATTCATCAAGTGGTTCGAGTGCTCCTAATTATGGCTCGGCTTCGGCTCAAAATCCTTACGCACAACAATCTGGAGGATATCAGTCAACAGCAAATGATCAGTACTCCGGATATTCAACTCAACCACAAAATATTTATTGTAATTATTTATATATTTATTAATTTTGATAATTTATAATAAATATATTGTTTATTATACTGTAGCTGACGGTCAGTCGGGACAATCTGGTTATTACAGTACAGGTGCATCAGGAGGTGCTCCTAATAGTGGGGCTCAAAGCGCATACTCTTCTAATAATAGTTATGGAACCAATTCGTACTACACTTCACAACACGGCGGAGCTTCTCATCCATCGAGTGGTCAACAGTCAGCTCAAAGCCAATACGGGCAATACGGTAGCGCAGGTGGCAATCAATATGGTGGCGGCGGCGGCGGCGGACAATCAAATCAGTCAATGGGTGGCTTTAATCTTCCGCCCGGAGGAATGCCCGGAGGCCCCACTGGTCCCTATTCTGGTGGACCCAATAATTCTCATTACGGTTCAGGTGGTGGTGGCGGCGGCGGCTCTTCAATGAGCTCACACGGGCCTCAAACTGGCTTCCATGATGGGATGGGCGGTGGTATGAGAGGACCACCAAATTCTAATTTCAGGTAAACATTTCCTCAGTTTAGCGATGGTTTTATTAGATTTAATTTATAATTAAAAGTTCAAAATTTTTCAAAAAGGTTTCATCACTTTTTCATTACATTTTCTTTAGTCTTAATCTTAATGCAGTAGTTTTTTGTTTTTTAAGTTTGCGATAAAATATTAATCGAATTTCTTGTAAATCGTTTTCTTAAAATTCATGGTTGTGTTAACTCATCTTTTTCGAGTGATTGCTTCAAACTTTTTATTATGAATAATTGAAGAAAACAGTAATTTGTTGAAGTGTCTCATTTGAAGCGCTTCACTTTCAAAGAGGTTCATTACAGACACTTTCAAAAGTTACCAATTATTTCAATGATTACAATAATGATTACATTGTTTGAAAGTCAACTGTGATTTCCAAATGAATTCATAGTAATGACGAATAACTCAATCAAATTATTTAAGCTTGAGGTCAATCTATTATTTAAGTTATAATGACTTAATTGAGTGCTCAACAATTTCAACCAATCATTCAATCATTTTATTTGAGTTCTTTAATAGAATTTATTTATCACTCATAAGTTTATTAATAGCATTCAATAAATTAATTTATTAATGAGTTTGAAATTTGAAGAAAAGTTCGAAAGCGCTCGAGAAAAAAGATAGTTAAGTTGTTTTGTATTTGCAGTTTGCTTTTAGCCCATCAAAAAGAGTTGATTAGCTTATTAATCAAATCTCATTAACACCACCAATAATAATGATTGTTTCAAATTTTATTTTTCATGTTTCAAATGAAAATTTCTCATGAATAAGTTGTTAAACATTTACTGTTGAGTTGCATGAATTTAATTTGTTTAATATCTGCGCAATTTTATCATCAATTGGTTAACGAAACAATTATTTTGTTTTTAAGGAAAAAGTTTGAAATAATTTTTATTAATTATTAAACAGTTTCTTCAAAGGTAATGTATTCTGAGTACGATATCAAGGTATACCGTTTCTTATATTAATTGAGTCAATCCCTCAATCAATTATAATTCTTTTTAATGATTAAATCAACATTCAAATTAACTTTCAAGAGAAAAATTAATAAATCCAAAAGTTGAGTCTTGAAATCGTTCTCTAATATACAAAATTTTGGTGATTCAGTTGAAAATATGTTTAAACTTAAATATGCCTTTCATTCATATTACAGCAAACATAATGGTTTGGGTCAAACTATACTAATTATTTAATTATTATTTAGAATTAAACAAATGTTGAGAAAACCACTCATAGATTTAGTGTTAAACTTGTTTTTCACGATAATATTGAACACTTTTCCTCTTATTTTAGTATTTTTGTAAGTTATAAATATTCTACTCTTGAAATTATTACTCATTATTTTTATTTTTGCAAAACTTGAATCCCTAATCGATATTAATGTAATTTTTTGAAATTGTCTTAACTTTTCACACCTTTGTTATAATTTAAATCTTTTTTTGATGGTTATGCCGTAATTAAGCCATACTTAAGGATTCAATTGCTTCAAACATGTAAAGTGTCATAAGTATATTGATTAATGGGATAACACATCTTCCGTTTGTTTGCTGTTAATCTAAAACAATGGAAGCAAATGTTCTGCACAAAGAAATTGAAAAGAAGTGTATTCTGTGATAAACGAAATGATAGAAAATGACATTTTGAAGAAACTATTTCGGTATTAATGAAGGTATAACTAAAAGGGGGTATAAAATGATTATTTGCTGATGCGTTTGTCTAATATGAGTGTGTTTTGAAATACAAATTTGCAAACATTTTCATTATTAATTATAGCAATACGAAGAAAAAGTTATTTTAATTGATAACATATGGTATATTCCTTTCTCGTCTATCTAGAGGAGGTCATGGAGGCGGCCGTAGTTCAGGCCCCGGTTTTATGAAAGGTAACATTTAAGTAAATACAGTAAAAAACAGTCCATTGTCTGAATTTAAATTCAGTCACGAAAGGGTTCACAATACATATGTGGGGCTTATTTTGGTGCGATTAAATTTTTACTATTGAGATATATTAATGAAAAAATGAGCATTTCTTATAAACTTTAGTGTCTTGAGCTTCAGTGCTTATAATTGAATTCAGTGTTATTCTTAATGATCAGCCCTAAAAAAAGTTATGCTTAAGAGTCCAATCATTACTGTAGGTTTCTTATTATAGAATAATAATTCAAGTTTGCATGCACTCTATCATCACATATTATATTCATTTTTACTTTTATTATCATTTCTAAAATTTTTTGAATTAAAATTTAATTCAGGCCGCGGTGGCGGAGGATTCGGAGGTCCGTCTGACCATTTCATGCAAGGTATGCACAATTTTTAAACTATAATTACAATATTAATTAAGGTATGGATATTGAATGTTTCGATATTTTGTTAGATTCCAATCAAGACACTATTTTTATATCTGGACTGCCCGATGACATATCTGAAGATGAATTGGCCAATCATTATGGTTCTATTGGTGTTATAAAGGCATGATTTGTCAACTCATTGAAAGCAATTGAAATATTTTCTAAAAATGATTTAATTTTAATTTATAGATCGATAAAAAGACAGGTAAACCAAAAATATGGATCTATCGCGACAAAATCAGTGGCAAAGGAAAAGGCGAAGCGACGCTCACTTATGACGACCCGCACACAGCTAAGTCTGCCATCAGTTGGTTCAATGGTTTGTTCTTCATTAATACAATTATCGAATTAATTTCAAATTAAAATTTATATCTTATTTAAATATTAGGTAAAGAATTTCCTCCGGGTTCAGGAAAGAGCTCGAAAGTAGAATTCGCTCAGCGCAAAATTGCCACTGGAGGTGGCGGTGGCAACAGCTTTGGCGGAGGATTCCGTGGCAGCAGAGGTGGCGGTGGAGGTAATAGAGGAAATGGAGGCCCTGGAGGTCCTCGATCTTCGGATGGCGGCGGACGACAAGGGGATTGGAGGTCTGTCTGGCAATTAATCATTGATTGAATGCTTTTGTTTAAAACTCACTAATGGTTTGTGTGTTCAGATGTCCGGTGCCGTCTTGTAATAACAACAACTTTTCGTGGAGAAACGAATGCAATCGTTGTAAAGCTCCGCGACCTGCAGGTGAGGGCGGAAGTCCTGGTTTAATGACACCTCAAGTTGTTGAAAGTTCACAACGACGTGGCGGTGGAATGGGTGGTGGACCTCGTGGTGGTCGAGGGGGTCGTGGCGGCGGTGGCAGCTCTCGTGGGGGAAGTGGTGGTGGCGGTCGTGGAGATCGAGGTGGATCTCGTGGAGGACGTGGTGGACCTCCAAGAGGGGGAATGGGAGGCAGAGGCGGACCAATGGGTGGCGTTGGAGGACCTATGAGAAGTGGTGGACCCCCGTTAGTATTCATTAGGTTTAAGTAATTGATTAGTTTTCTAATTTATTTATTTATTTTTTTAGTGATCGTCGACCAAAACCTTATTAATTTATGTTTCATTTTTTATGACATTTTGTGTCATATCTACTATAAATTAAAATTTAATTGTTTTGATTATTCAATACTACATTTTTCATAAATGTTAGTTATTTTAATTAATCATTAATTTTGTATTAGCGATCATTTTATAATCTCGACTCTATTTTCATTTTGATTTTGTTCATGTATTTCATGTAACTTATAATTAATTTGTTCGTAAATTTTTTTCTGACAATAAAACTGAAACATTTTTGTTTAATGTCGACTCTCCGCTGCGCTTATATTTATTTCAGTTCTTCAAATTCGTATCCAAATGCTATTTATAGAGAAGGATCTCTGAGTGGCTTCATTTGTAAGCAAAAGCAAAAAATATTATAGTAGTCAAAGCATTAGTTGATACATATATTCTTTTTAAGTTTAAAGTAAACGCACTGCTAGAGTCGCGAACGATAAGAAAAGTGGTGTACGTAATGAGTGTTAGTTTTATTAAATCTAAGAAATATATTACTTGACTGCAAACTTATTGAATCTTTTGATATTGAACTAAATTTATATAAGGTATTAATATTGTGGGTGTTTTATTTGGTATAATATAAGTTATTTAGTATAACATATTATGTCAATAGGTCGCTGTATTTGTATCGCCTCATGTTTCACACTGTTAGAAGTGCAGCCTTTCAGCGATAAGCAGAGCAGCCCTACTCAGGCATCACTACGATCTTTGGGTTTGGTTCTCACTATATTCTCAATACAAGTTATACTCTATGAAACAGAGATAGGAGAGTGAGTGCTATAAGTTTGCATTTCTCTATATTGAATAATTGTCTGCACCAGTAATACAACAATATGGATGATTTAGGTAAGGGAGGAGATAACCATATATAGAATATAAACACTGCAAATTGTGATCAAAAGCCAAACTAAATATCTCTCACTTTATTTATTAGTCTGCTATCAATTATAGAAAGATTTTATTCACTTCTCAAACATGAGTCTGTTTTTAGAATTTCCATCATATCTACGATACATAATAAACTTAATGCTCATTGAATGACAAGTTAATTAAAATAATTCAACAATAATATGATAAATGAAATATAATTGCGATGATATATTGAATACTAGTAGTCAAATGAAAATCTAGATGTATAACTAGACAGAGGATGTTCTGACTGCAAACGAAGGATAATTGCTTTGTATTATGGAATAGGGAAGTGATGTCAAATTGTTATGATAACCATATAGGGAGAAAATAATTCTATTCGTGGGAGTCTCGGGTTCGCCAAAAATCAAGGATGTTATACAGTATACGATTTGTATAATTGGGAGCTTATAGTGTAATCAGTTTAACAGTTTGTTTCATATATGAAGTTTTGAGTGGCATACTTTCGCCGCTCAACACAACATTCATTTTTATGCCGAGAGGGCTTCTGTTTCTAAGATTAGTTTAACTCAACTTTGAAATTTTGGCAATTTCTATATCTATTTTGAGACTTTAACATAAGTAGTACAACTGTGAGAAAAAGTTCATCTAAACCTAAACTAAATAATAACAAAAACAAGTGTTTGTTCTACAGATTCTCTTCTATCTGACTTGGAAAAGGCGACCACACACTTGAAAAAACAACCTGGAAGTACATCTGGTTGGAAAATGACTACTCCCGCAGATATTACCACAACTACAACAACTAAAGTGACCAAAAAATACGAATGTTATGGAAATGATGAGGTTTCTAAAAATTTGACCTCTATTTAAACAAAATTTAGTAATTAATAATTAATTTTTGATAATAATTGATAGCCTTTATACCAAAATGAGATGATGGTTCGTAATACAGGCCCTAAATCTCCAGGTATTAAAGAGTCGGCTTTTAATAGTAATTTATCAGAGCTCGATAGCTTGCTTGACGACTTAAATTGTGCACGAATTATTGGCACTAACCATCGCCCTAACAATCAATTTGGAGGCAAGTCTTGTTTTGTCATAATACTAGTCAGTCATTCATTTACTTTATTCATCTACTGTTCAAAAGTACAATTGTTATGAGCTATTATTCATTTCGTTTCTTTTATTTAATTATTTATGTTACTTATATTTAATTTTTGTATTTAAGAATAATTTAATATGTTTAATGTAGTTACTAATGGTAATTCATCGACTGGCCATTTGGGCAGATGTCGTAGTGATAGTACTCAAGTCAATCAATTGATTCATAATCTTGAACATAATCTTCATAATCCTCAGTAAGTCTTTTATCTTAATTTTTTAAATGAATATAAATAACAAATGATTTATTAAAAACTGGTTCATCACAGACACGTTCCGCGAGGACATCAAATAAAACCAATTACTTTAACGAAGTATTACACAGAAGAGACAACAACTGAATCAGTTAGACCACAATTGATGAACTCATCGCCACAACAGCCACAACAACCACAACATGGAATACTAAGTTCACCAAAACATGCGGGCACTGCTTCTAATGCCACCAGAGAACTCGATGACTTAATGGCTTCACTTTCTGACTTCAAGGTATACTAACCTATAAAATAATTATTGTTTAATTTTTAATGGGCTTTGATTTAAAGATGAAAGAGAAACCGGTCAGTTCAGACTATGGGAAAGTATCGCCAAAACCAAGTGGTCAACAGTTGGATTCAATGCTCGGAACACTCCAGTCTGATATGAGCCGTCATGGAGTCGATACGGCAGCCAAAGGTCATTGTCAGGCATGTCATAAACCAATAGTTGGTCAAGTAGTGACCGCATTGGGCAAGACATGGCATCCCGAGCATTTCACATGCGTTCACTGTGGCGTTGAATTAGGAACTAAAAACTTTTTCGAACGTGATTCTGAGCCATACTGTGAAAATGATTATCATAATTTGTTTTCTCCCAGATGTGCCTATTGTAATGCCTCTATTCTGGATGTGAGTCAAGGACACAACAGACAGACAAACTTTTTATAAGACTAAATCTTATTTTGGCAAACATTTCTAATTTCCTTAAATTTTTGTAGAAATGCATAACAGCACTCGACAAGACTTGGCATCCGGAACACTTCTTCTGTGCTCACTGTGGAAAGTCATTCGGTGACGACGGATACCACGAAAAAGATGGCAGACCTTTTTGTCGTGAAGATTATTTTGAGTTGTTTGCGCCTAAATGTGGCGGTTGTAATACTGCAATCACTGATAATTACATTTCAGCGCTAAGCACTCAATGGCATCCGGAATGCTTTGTTTGTAGAGTAAGTAATTTAATTCAATTCGAACCAAATGTTTGACAACTAATTGCTATAATCAATAACTAAGTTATATTGTGAAAATCGATTTTCAAGTGAAAGCATTCGTTCTTGAATATTAGGATTGCAGGTCACCATTCAATGGCGGCAGCTTTTTCGACCACGAGGGACAGCCCTATTGTGAAGTACACTATCACGCAAAACGTGGTTCACTTTGTGCTGGTTGTCATAAACCTATAACTGGCAGATGTATTACTGCGATGTATCGTAAGTTCCATCCCGAACACTTCGTCTGCTCCTTCTGCTTAAAACAACTCAATAAAGGAACTTTCAAAGAACAAAATGATAAACCTTATTGTCATACATGTTTCGAAAAATTATTTGCATAAGAATTAGGAAAAGTGAATATTGAAAATTTGGTTGAAATTTATTTGTTATTATCAAACACTGACTGTTCTTAAAAACTGCTTCCAATCTCTTTTCAACAAATGGCATAATATTGATGATTGTTTGAGTGGCAAAAAACTTCATTATCAATATGTTCAATAAAGATAACTATCATTTACATCCTATGAGTGAGACAACTAAATCTAATGATTTGGCACTTGTTTTAACTCTTGGCTCTAATAAGAATATCGATTGATTGAATCATTGATCAAAAGCCTTGTGTTGAGTTTAACACTAAAACTTTCGTTTGGAGTTTAGACTCTTTAACTCTCAAAATTTAAGTATTATTCAATTAACATTTATTGTTATTAAAACTTCCAGTCATTGTCGAAAAGAGGCCCAAATATTGATATAATCAACAAATTGTTATTGCAATTATTGATTTGGGTCACATCTAATAATTATTGGGAAGACTAATTATATTGCCTTTTATTTGTTGATTGAAATATTGTTTATTTTATTGTCTATTATTTAGAGCTAATACCTGGACCTCCAATTTGTCATCAATTACTAACATATTAATTAATAGGTTTTGTTTTACAGTAAAGTTATTACTAAAGTTTAATCGGAATTTTGTTGAATCTAAGGTTAATTACCGGTATATAAGGGACATGTGTTCTCAATAAAGATATAATATATTTACGGTCTATTAATTTAATATTGAGTATTAAAAATTTACAATTTTAATTATGTATTATTTCTATGAGATAGCAATTTATTAAAATCAATTTATTAAATCAAATCAAAGTTAAAAATTAAATTTGCAATAAAGTATTTCATTTGAGAAGCATTTCATTCAATTGAAAATGTATTATAAGTTATGGAAAAGTTGTTTAGGATTTTTAATCTAAATGAGCATAAAATTATAAATATAAGATTTATAATTGTTGTCAAATAATTTAATCTGATAAGTAATATGCATGTTACATATAAGATATAACTTATTGCTATAATATTAACTTTAGTTACATTAATTCTGATAAAATTTAATTATAATGATTTGAGGATCGAAATTGAAGATATATTTAGTCTGCATTTTATATCTTTACGATTAACTCATTTGGTTACAGTAGTTTTTAGATACTTTAATAAAATACAATATTAAAAATTACATGATTTTGTATTTGATCAAGTTTTGCATAAAAATTGATTCTGAAGAAAGTGTCCATTACTCATATTGTGCTTATTTAATTAATGTTGTGTTGAGTTCCGAAACCTTTATTCGCTTTTTGTTTTCAAAAAATGTTTAAATATCATAAGACATCTTATTCTTTTTCGAACGCTTTTATGAAGAAAATACTTTGAATTGAGATAATGTTTACTAACTGTCAAATTAGTCGGGAAAAGAGTTTTTCGTACTGATCTGCACAGCCGTAGCTATGGAGCTAACAAGTAAGAGGGTATTAATAACTCTATCAGAGATTTTCAAATAATTCAAATTTTTTAGAGTATAACTGAGATTTCATACAATTTTGTCTCAATTTAAAGTTTAAGCCTCACCAAACCTAAATTCCTGACTGCGACACTGCTCATCTTAACCAAGGTCTTAACACCAAGGTCTTAATTGGCTTTGACCTTTTAAACTTCTAATTGAATTTTATTATATAATCATTAACATTAACAATAATTAATTAATTTAAATAATTTTCTAATAATAACTTGTAAATATTTCTAACTCTTATAATAGATTAAACTGGCAGACAGTCATTGAATTAAAAGAAGAAAAAATATAAAAAAAACTAACAAAATTCTTAATGAATATAACAAATATTTCTGTGGGTATTAAAAATAATCTCTATTGGTTACAGGAATTAAAAAAATAATAATCAAATCCATAGTCTAAACAATGGATGCCCATATACTTTCTCAAATTTTTCACAGACGTTATTATTTCCAACAATTTTCAATTGTTTTTCTCTAATTATTCAAAAAAATTGAATTTTTTCCTCAAATTTTCAATGAAAGCTAATATTCAATAAATAGAAATAAAACGAGTGATAAACGTATTAATTCACGTATAGAATACTTGCAGATAAAGTTAAACCTAATATTGATCTTATTGTAAGTCAAAAACGTCGTATGACGTTTAATTATACTATTAATTGAGTTTAATCGACAAGGATTTGAATTTTCTCGACTGGCCCTTTTGGGTCAAAATTGAGCCCTCTGACCTATATCAAATGGGTATCTATAGTCTAAATAATTAGCTAATTAGTGCTGTGCCGTATCCATCAATTTATGTCTGGTGAGCAGGTATTCAGATTTGATCAAAATTAAATCCTTAAATAATAGATTTATACTATAAATATAGTTCAATGTAATAGTTTCAACTAAATAAACGTAATTTAGTTACAGTAACTTTTCGTTAAATTAACACTTAAATTCTCTGTGCTAAGGAAAACTTTTGGTGACACACGTTGTGTGAGCTCCATCGCTAGACATTGCATTGAATAGGTCTGTTCACCAAAATCATTCAACTTTTTTTTAAAATAAACCGATTAGAAATTCAATATTGACTGTAGAATATTCAGTATTTGAAATTCTAGTGAATAAATATACCTTATTGTCGGAATTCACAAAAGAAAACTTGATTTCGATCAATGAATAAGTTGTAGTTATGATGAAAATTACAAACCCATTATAATGTACAGATATTTTGGGGTTAATAAAAATTACAATTTAACTGATATTGATAATTATATGTGAATATTTCGGGCGAATTTGTTTTTGGCTGAATTTGCCTGAAAATTGAGATAATTTATAAATACAGGTAATAACTTAAATTCAGATTCATTTTGCATAAAGAGTGCGAGACTTTAACTTTCCTTAACATACGTTCCTCAGTGTTCGTATGAAATATATCTCTTGTTGAACTGGTCGTACCAATTACTATAACCATTATAACCATTGTGGAGCAGAACTCAGTAATAAATAATGTGGTGTTGTTTCAATTTAGGAGTAAAGTGAAATGTTTGGGCTTTTAGGCTGTCAAAAGAATCCAACGATGTATCACATTTGATGGTGGGGTCTCTGGAACACTCACAGCCCAAAAGTCCAAACATTGACTCTACTCCTAAATTGAAACAAAACCACTTTATTTATTACTGAATTCTGTTCCACACTCTAGTTTAAAGTTTAAAATAATAACTTTTGAGTGCATTTCTACGAAGCCCTACAATATCTCGCACTCTTTATGCAAAATGAATCGGAATTGAGATTACAATTTTGATATTATTTTTAAGGCAGACAAAAAGTTCATTAAATAAGTCAAATCATAAAAATAATCATTTTTTATCAAGCATTTGAAAGACTTCTCTTATTTAATGCGTCATTTCTGCCTCTATTCGTTACTTCTGCTGTCCTCAAAGTAATACCAAAGATATCTTCGTGGTATCGCATACTCTCCTTTGTAGATATAATAATAAGTTTTAGTGTACAAATGACTAATCTTACCTTTAACGAGACGAGTGCCAGTTCGGGATCATCGATACCATTTTCTTGTAGTATGAATTTAACTGTTTTACAAACATCTTCAGCCATTGAGACGTCTCCGCAAACATAGAAGTGTCCCTTTTCATGCATTAACTCGTGATAGATCTTTTGGGAAACACTTTTTAAGCAATCCTGAACATAGCGCTAATGATATAAAAAAACGATAAATAACTTGTGTTCAACGACTGCTATCAATGGAATTGATCATAACCTTTGATTGACCTGCAACTCGAGAATACGCTATAAAACTTTGGGTAATTATCGATTGATTAAGCATTGCTTGAATTTCTTTGACGTGTAGTTGCATTGCTGGCGAACGACAACCAAAAAACAAAGTCATTTTCCCGAACTTTTCTCTTTCTTTATTTGTATTAATAAGTGAAGCCCTGTGTTGCCAAAATGCACGAAATGGAGCGATACCAGAACCCGGACCCACCATTATTATTGGCAAAGATTTATCATCCGGAAGTCTGAAGTTTTGGGCACTTCTTATAAAACCATAAACAGAGTGTCCTTTTTCTATTTGATTTAAATAGTTAGAACAGACCCCATAATGCATTTTACCTGATTGTGTCATATATTTTACAACTGCAACCGTCAGATCGATTCTGGATGAGGAAGAAATTAGTGGTGATGAAGATATAGAATAAAAACGCGATTGAAGTGCTGGCAATTGAGTAAAAAGCAACTCCAACGATGGCTCTACAGACTGAAATTCATTAAGAACTTCCATTAGGTTTGGGTAACGCAATGCTTTCCATTCTTCATATTTAGTCGAATCATTTGCTAATAATTGTAATTTTCTTTTTTCGCTCTCATTTGAGGCGTGTAAAGCAAATGAACTCAATAACTGCTGAGTCGGTGGTGTAGTTATGTCTAAATATCGAGTTAGAGCTTCTCTCAAAGAGGTGACACTCAGTCTTTCATTAAGTGCCCATTTTTCTTCCCCATTTTTCTCATCATCGGTTCCATGCATTTTGACAAATATTTGATATTCTTGATCAACGTCTACATGAAAATGTTGGAGTATTCCGTTTACTATTTCCTCCCTATTCTCTGGATATATACCCAGATGATCGCCAGGCATGTAAAAGTTCACATTTTTGCGATCAACTGCTTCTAATTCTACTAATATTGTAGTTCTTCCTTCTTTATCTCCGTCATGAAGTTGGATCCGGTTTTTTAATTTATAATGAATTACTTTACGATTCGGGCCTTTGGATAAACCTAAAGACGTAAATTTACTTTTAAGCTTCAATTTATATATTTATGAAAAACAGTTTAATCTGATTTAGATGTTTGCTCTAAATACCAACGAGTTCTTGAGGAAAATCACTTCAAAGCTATTTTTTCTGATATTTAATAAAGATTTTTAACTGCCTAAAAACTCATTAGTAATATGTAATCACATACAGTATTATTGTACAGCGGATAAAATAAGTTTCGATGAAATTAAAATATTTACTTTTATGTATAACACGTTTGCAATAGAGTTTGCAATGATTCTATATATTTCAAATTTGATCGAAACCTCTTTTAATGATCGTAGTATGAACTTTATTTATCAGATATGAGAAGGAATATTTGATTTCATTCTTTAATCTTTTATTTTTGCATTTTCTCAAATAATATGAATTTACTGAGATTAATTACTCATAAATCTTGAGATTTGAATTGAACAGTTCTATCAGTAAAATGTAAAAGCAATAATATGGACAATGAATCTAACTTTTCTACTCTCTTATTAATAGATTACTTTCAAGTTTGATCAATGTAAGAAAGTGTCTTTTACACCCAATTCAGAAATTAAGTTGTGAAGCAACCAAAAGCATAAGTTGTTAGCGGTTGTAAAAATTACTTTCAACCGTCTATCCAAAGCTGTTTACGGTCATTTTGAGTTGCTTCACAACTTGATTTGTGCATGTCCTGTACACTTTGTGCATACTAATTTTGCATAGAAGCAATGTAAAAGACACTTTCTTACATTACTATTCTACTTGCTATCCTACTTTAATATGACATCGAGTATACAGTACATCTGGTTCAGAAAAGACATGTATCCATCACTCCGGATATGATGTGAACTCATAAGAGTTTGAAAAAACACATAACCACTACTCAATACTCATTACTACTACCAAATGTTGTTACTCATTACTACTCAATACAAAACTGATTGCTTCTCAATGCTATCTATTACTCATAAACATTCAAATTTGTATGTTTCCCCTCATGTCTCATCTAAGTTTATCATTGTATGGTCCGGATCTCTGCATATCTTTCCTGAACAAATTGTACATAACTTATTATTAATGAATTTTTTAAGCAGTTAAAAGATTCACCAATTATCAGATCGCTTTGAAATGATTT